>PVKE010016046.1:0-20664 GCA_004027555.1 Craseonycteris thonglongyai
TAAGAAAAGCAATTTAATTTAAAACAAAGAAAAGGTACTTACATTTTAAACAGAAGAAAAACTGAAACTCAATGTGGTCACCGAGGTTAAATAATATTGATTGATAATAATACTGTTAATACAAAAGAAAAGAAGCTACCGTGTGACACTACCAAATATTCAAGCTAACTGACTGTGTTCTTTGATGAGTTGAGTCGTAACTGTTGCGTTCACGCGTTGCGTCCGGTGACAAGTGTAACACATAAGTCAAAATGCATTGTCTGGGTGGGCGGAGATCACAGTGTCAGGCTGTCAGAATTCTAGGAATTTCTGACCTTGGCAAATTCCCAGAATGCATTAAACTATTGCTAGAACGTTTTGTCTTCTACAATCGCTTCAAAGTCCATGGTACACGGAATTCCACCCCAGACATTGCAAGCGATCGACGATCGACCAAAATTGGCCTCGCGATCGACAGGTCGACCGCGATCGACTTCTTGGCCACCCCTGTAATATAGTATGTCAAGTGTAATTAAAAAATTTAAAAAAATCAACTCTGATTCCTACCTATTCCCATCCCCATACCACTTTGTACTCCCCTAGTCTTCCCTATCCATCTATGTCTAGTAAATGGCACCAACAATCCACTGAGTACTCAAGCCAAAAATCTAGGCTCATTTCTGACTCTTTTCATTTCTTCAACCTCTACAGGTTGCCAATTCTACCCCCAAAACAGATCTGCTTCTCTACATCTAAAATCTAGACCAGTACTTCACAACAGGCAGCAATTTCGTTCCACAAAGAACATTTGACAGTCTGGAGACATTTTTTAGTTGTCATGAATGAGAGGGTGCTACTGGCTTCTAATACATAGAGATTAAAAATGCTGCTAAACATCCTGCAACACACGGACAACACCCACATTAAACACCAGAGTGGCCCAAAATGTCAGGAAGGCTAAGCTTGAGGAATCCTGCTTAGTACCAGGCAACATAGACTACTGTGACAAGGAACTGCTCTGCTTTTAATTTATACATTCTGTGTAATTTACAGATATCCTTTTATACTACCATTAATCCTGTCTGGAACAACAAGAAATATAAGTAAAACTGAATATTATAAATAGGGAAAGAAAAGTTCAACTATATTCTATAGTGTTTCTAAAAGCAATAGAAATATATAGTCTATTGAAAAAGTGTGACAGGCATAAACTTTATAGTTTCAATGACAGAAAGAAAATATGAGACTGCTGTACTAGTTCCTTTGGGTAGTATTTTTTGACACACACACCCCCCCCCAAAAAAAAAGAAAAAGAAAAAAGGAAACGTCACTAAATCTGATGTGAACAGGTTTGTAAACAATTTGAGATACAGGACACATCTGTAATGTAACTTTAAATAAAATCAATTTCTCACTGACCAGTCTGAAACTGCTAGTTATTTCAACAATTACTTTTTCTTTCTTGGTTGATATGAGGCTATCATGCTTACATATATGCAAACTAAATACATAAAACCAATTAAACACATAAAAACCTACTGATACGTGGGCTAGAGCAAAGGCTTAAAACACCTCTGTCCTCAGTGCAGTGTAATTTAGATCACTGTACATACTATACTTATCACACTGTTTGGTAACTGACAGCTTTCATTTCTCCCTAACTATTCTACAAGCCACAAGTATGGGGTCAGTGGCCAATTTGAATTTATATTCAGAACACTAGGCCCACAAGGTAGTGCTAAACAAACATTTGTTTAATGAACATGTCAATGAAAAAATGAACAAATGAAGAGATGGATAGGAAAGAGGGACTGTTTGTTGGTAATGGCAGGGGGAAGGGTTCTGATTTGCCTTCAGTACTATCAAGGTTTCCAAAGCAAATGGAATGGAATGGGAAAAACTTATACAACTCCAGCAGAAAAGAGGAAGTATGAAATGAGACCTAACAACTTGTTTTGGATCCACAACTGCAGATAAGCTTTAAAAGTTAGTGGAGCACAGCAAAGAGGAGAAGCCTGTCTTTTCAAAAATGATTGTACTGTATCCTCAAGAACTCTTAAGTGATAAGAAAGTTAATACTTAATAACAGAAGAAAAACAGATGCTGAGCAATTTATATATATTTGGAAGTACAACACCCATAAAACACAAAATAAGCCATGAAGATAATCTTTTTAAGACAAAGTAATATTTAAATTTTGGTTCATTTTAAGGTTCCTGTCTAGAATACCAATGTTCCTAGTGTTCCTCTCCATCCCTCCCAACTTTCAAGTTCAATTATTGCCCTGACTCCAATGTCATGTGCCTCCTCCTTCTACGTAAAAACTCTGGAAACTACGACCTACCCTGTAATCACTTCCAGATTATAGGAATAAAAATTGGCAAACTCAGGAACCTTGGTGAGCTTTAGTTGCAACCACAGCAATTACAAAATTTTGTCAATAAAGCTAAACAGTTATTCAGTTCAACAGTGCACAATAATGTAGTAAGTAAGTACTCAGGGTACAGAGTAAATATGAATATTGGGCACCTGTAATCAAAGAAGACTCCCTGAAGTAATTTAAATTCACAATCTGAGTGATTCATATTGCTTCAAATTTGGTTTGTTTTAGAACTAAAACATAATTTACCAGAATAAATCATTGTTGTAATAAAATAAACATTGTCATATGAATAAATGCCACCCTCTTTTGTCCTTAGCTTCTACATTAAGGTCTTTGCTGATACATAAATTGGCCTTTCTTTTTCCCTCAAATACATACACAGATTACAGAAAAAAAAATTTCTTTTCTTTTTCAGTTTTGTGATTTCAATAAAAGACATAGTATTTCTTTAATTTCCTTTATTAAACCAGTTCTTTGAGCAGGCACTGAAAAATCCTTGTAGGTTATACAGAATTTGACATTAGATGGTGACCAAAAATTTTTAAATCTTACTAAGTTTTGAATATTTATTTTCAACATAAGAATAGAGGAATACTAGGGTTATAAAGTATCTTGAAATGTCCTTGGTCTAACACCTTAGATGTAGTTAAAGAAATCAATGCTTAGAAAGGTTAGATGACCTACCCAAATTCACACAACTACCGTATTTTCCGGCATATAAGACGACCGGGCATATAAGACGACCCCCTAATTTTACAGTTAAAACATAGGTTTAGGCCTATATTCGCTGTATAAGACTACAGCCTCGGAAGTGGGGGGTAGTCTTATACAGCGAATATAGGCCTAGACCTATGTTTTAACTGTAAAATTAGGGGGTCGTCTTATACGCCCGGTCATCTTATACGCCGGAAAATATGGTACCATATTTCCTCTACGTGTGACATCTTGGATTGTAGTATCAATCATTCATTTAATTAATACATCTTGCATGGGGTAAAATGGTTCATTAAATGTATACAGTTGCTTTATAGAAATATCAAGTTAATAGTTCCCTTTAATTCATATAATTAAATACCATTTTTACTTTGGTAACACAGTCACATGTTTTCTTCCTATTTAAAGTCAAATGATTCTTCTGAATTACTTTTGATCATCCATAGTTACACATAGCAAGCACCATGGTGACAACCATGTCACAATTTACTTCTCTATCTGGCAACAGACAAGTTTTTAAATGTCAATTTGAAAAATATCCTAATTTCAGAAAGTTAAAACAACACAGAAATATGTTTTAAAATGGAGGAAAATAAGGCAGGCTATGACAAAGACCCATTTCCTAACTTTCTATTCCACTGTAGTCCCTCATTTGACTGTTAACTACTTTTGACCTCTTTAACTGAAATATTTGCTTTTAAATCTCACACTGCAGACATAGATTCTATCTCTAAAGAAAAACAATATAATTATCCAAATTAGATTTGTCAGAATGTGTAATATACAACCACCAGATTTCACATATTATTAGATCAGAAACAGTCAAAGAACTCAGGAAGGAGAAAAACCGGCTTGTCTCAAGAAGATAAAAGGTAGACTAGTGACCACATCAACAGCATCATGCATATGTGGTAGTGATTATAAAGTCAGGACTATCTCCAGTTAGATTCACAATCTGAAACTGAATCAAATGCAGTTCAACAAGTAAGTACAAGAATGGCAACTATCTGTATGTTATATGAAAAAAAGATGTATTTTTTAAAGATTTATCATTTTTTGTTTGTTTTTAAGAGGAGAGAGAGAGAGAAAGAGAGAGAGAGAGAGAAGTGGGGAGGAGGGCCCAGAGCAGTCTCCATAGTTGTACACCATTAGTTGTGACATGGTTTCATTCCACACAGGTGGATGTGGGGCCACTTGGGGCAAGAACTGAACCAGGGGCCTCCCATATGGGAGGCGAGAACCTTCACTGCTGAGCCTTTCCGGCAGTTACCAGTTGCATTATAGCTCAGCATATGGGTTTGCATGACCCGGGTTTTGGGAACTGAGCTCTGGACCTTGTGAATGTAAGGTAAGTGCTCAACTGCTGAGCTATTCTGGCATCCCCAGATTAAAGATATATTTTGCCATGTTGAATCTGTTAAAAGGTAAAATATGAAATGAGCACCTATTGTGGCTTCCTGGTAAATTAGTGTCATTTTTAAATTAATTAATTAATTAGTTCATTTATTCATCATTCATTCAGATGTGTTACCTGTTTAAGGCTCTGGAAACAGAAGTTGTAGATCTACCTTCATGGAGTTTATGTGCTCGTGAAGGTGCAGACACTAAACAAAGTGACATCCCTCTTGCCTGTGATTTCCTTTATCTATTTCCCTTCCTATAAGTTGCATGCATTAACAACCATGTCAGGGAATGCAGTCCTACTCAAGGAAGAATAGAGTTGTCCTTGATTTGGACAAAAGAAAAGTGAAAAGAGAAGGGGGAAATGCCAAGCAACTGGCCTAAATATACAGAGCTACTGAGAGGACTAGAAACCACAACAGAGTAGTGAGAGGAGATGTCCGCTTTAAAAGAGATGGTCAGATGCAGCCTCTGCCACGTGTAGAGAGGCACGAGAAGGCGGCAGATGCAGTGCAAAAAGGTGTGGCAGGCACTGACAATGGCAGGACATAAGCCAAGTTACTTATGAGTCATCCAGTGCATTTTCTGATTGTCCTCTCACTCAGCTTCAACATTTTCTAGATCCCTTATCAAAATGTCTCTCAGTTATTTGGAAATCTTGCTAGGCTCAATGTGATTATGACATATCACCCAAGGAAACAATTAATGCCACAAATTGACAAAGAGACCAGTAATTTTAGGCCTATCAACTTTGGTAGGATGGTGAGAAGGACACAGTGAATTACATGCATGGAAGCATTGGAGAATGACACGATGTGGAACTTTTATAGGTAACAGAAATTCCTCAATATAACTGATGCAAGGCAGATGTTAAGAGAGATGAGTGGACATAAATGCAGTTCTAGACTACTTTATAGTAGCATTACATTCTTACATAAACAGATGTGCTTTGTTTCATAAGAGACTAACTTTTTGAAAAGCATGAAGTACAGAGGAGAGAAAGCAGAGTGTAATGAAAAGTGGATGAGCTTGGAAGTCAGCCAGGATCTGAATTCCCTGTTTTGGCAGCTTTATTGCATGACCTTGGGCAAATCATCTAGCTAACCTCACTAAGCCTCCATATTCTAATCTGTAAAACAGGAGCTAATCAGGCATATCTAACAGCATGGCTGTAATGATTAACTTTGTGTCTTAAACTGGTTGTGGCTACAGTTTCTGTTTTTGTTTTGAATTTTAAAGTTACATCTTTAACACACTATGGGAGTCTGCTTTGTAAAGTAATCCTATGGTCAATCCTTTTGTAAATTTTATGAGCACCAAATTTGCTCTTTAAAAAAAAAAAAGATTTATTTTATTGTTTTTGATGGAGACAGAGAGGAGGGGAGGGCCCAGAGCAGTCTCCATAGTTGTACATCATCAGGTCTCCACAAGGTTTTGTTCCACACAGGTGGGCGGGGGGCTGCCCAAGGCAGAAACTGGGCTGGGGGCCTCCTGCATGGGAAGCACACCCCAGTTCAGCATATGGATCCACATGGGCCAGGGCTGGGATTCAATCCTCAGTCCCCGGGGCTGCAAAGCGAGCACTTAACCCACTGAGCCATCCCGGCTTCCCCACATTTGTTCTTTTCTCAAGTCAGAGGCACTGTTAAGTGGAAATCAGAATTAGGATCCAAGAGCTATATGACTATATAAAGCACTAAGCTTTTCTGGGATTTCGGGTTTATTTTGTTGTTGTTGTTGATGTTTTTGCATATAATCTGATTTCCACCTGTTTTAAAAAGCTATGACTCTAGCTTTGAATTTACAAATACTGGTTTGGTTTTAAAAGAGATTCATCAGTATGGAGACGTTATTAAATCATTATTCTGAATGAAATGAAAGGTGCTATTCTGGTTTTCAAAGTAAGATCTTAGACATCACCATTTGAAATGATACCACATTCAAGTATTTGGCAAAATAATAAATTTCATATTTTGACTTTTGCTTCTGAAAATTCTCTTCTTCCCCTCTTCCAAATAAACCTAACTTAACTAATACCTCTTAACCAACTGGAACTGTAAACACAAAGTGTTGACTTCATCCAAGTTACAGGAGAATGATTGTTAACAGAAGTAGAAAAACAGGATATGAAAGGTATTATAGAAAGTTCGATTTTAGGTTTGCTAGCTTCCTTTTATGTCAAATTCATCATTTTAAATGGATTATCTTCCCTTGTAATATGTTATGATACATAGGAGGAAAATAAATACCCTACTGACATGATATCATAAGAGAAAGTAATAAAGTAAAATGCCTTGTTTCTCTTCTCTTCAATTATCCAATTTGTCTCTCACTGTAAGAATTACTTTTAAACGAGGAAGTAGGGAGGGTTGGCTCAAAACCTACCCCTTCTAATCTAGGTGTGCTGTCATTTACACAAAAAGTTTCAAGCCAAAACTAAAGCCAATCATAAAAGAGATCAGAAGATACACTACTATTAATACAAACATTTTCAAATTGTCTAATACATGGGGAATTAAATTTGCCATAATTTTTAATTCTTCAATTAAGAAATGATAGATTGATACATTAATTTAAATTGTTACATTATGGAATGGCATGGCAATTATTTCCCCTTTTCAGTGCCCACTAATTTACTCCAAGAACAGGGACGGGAGGTTGTCCCACCCATCGTATTGTGCGTAATGGAAGCTTACCTGTTCCAAAAGGGTTATAATTGGTTAAGATAATTGAGGACAAAGTAGAAATAATTACTTGGTTAACAGGGGGAAAGCAGAAAGAAGAAAGAGTGAGCCTTGGAAGAATAAGAGGCTTGAACATTCTTCCTTTGATCTATGTGTGTGCAGTCTAGATTTAGATTGGAAATCTCAATTAAGTCTTATTCGATATGCAACCAAAATGGGATAATAGGCTCAATGAATAAGTAATACAGAATTATTTAAACTTCATTTTCTCTCCTTATGTATAAAACATTTCTAGCCGCTAGTTCTTGATAGCTAATCTGAGTTAGAACTTCACATGAGTCTCTTTTCTGAGTGATTTTTTTTTTTAAAGAGTAAATTAGGACTATCTTCTCTTTGATCTAAGTCACTTTAAAATTCTTTTGTGAACATGGAAGGTCAATCCTAACTCTAATGAACCAGAGAAAAATGAGAACCAGATTAAATATACTGGGATCATAATTTTCATGGTTAAGATTTATTATTTAGAAACCAAACCATGTGCTGAACTTAAAGAAAAACAAAACAAAAAAAACCCCCAAAACCCTATGGTGGCAGCAACATTGTGAGTACTTTTAAAAGGCATTGAAAGGAATTAGAAATTATTTAAAAAATACTTTTATATTATTCATCAATTTAGAAAGTGACTATTATGCTTATTATGCTTTTAATTACAAGCCTGTTTTATGTTACCGACCCCCCATTTGCTACCCAACCTGTAGGACTTGGCACCAGCATCTCTCTCTCTGCTGGAGACTGTAGCCTTCTGCAGCCAACCTGTGGTGACAGTTATCTCTTAATTAAAACTCGACATGCAAATACAGCGGTATTAAAAAGTGCTGTTGCAAAAGCACATAAAAAGCATGATAATTTATAACTGTACAATCTTTTCATCTAATGTTTGAATACCGATGAGAACTACTAGAGTCAGTGTGAAACCTGCCGTGAGGAGAAACCTGCACAGCCTATTTTCTACCTATACAAAGGGCGAGACAGTATAGATCGTCCTACAGTATAGATCGTCCTACCGCCATGCCATTTCTCTGAAGAATGGTTACTTGTTTCCCTGCAAGAGATAACACTTTGAAATATGTGAAACATTCTACAGAGTGCATGATACTTCCTTTCATAACTGATGATGACCCATTTAACCTTGAGTCGTGAAATGTATTTTCTAACTTTTGGATATTTCAAGTGCTAATGAACTGTCATTACCTATCTGATGCAAATCTGAAATAAAAAATGAAGTCCACCTTTAATGGGCATCTGTACAGTTATTATGTATGAAGAAGTACATCACTTTGACATATATTTGAACTTGGAGATTTTCTATTATTCCCAAGAAAGCTAAGAGCAAAAAATTCTATAAAGCTGCAATAGCAAGGGAATTCACCTGGTTATCAATTACCATTAGAAAAAATAATTAGAACTATGGCCCAGGAGAGAAAGAAAGAGCTAATGCATGAATTTCATGGTACTATAATTATTTTTCTTTTTAAGCCATTTTGTTATAAAAATAATAAACTACGCACTATATAGAAGACATAAGTCTATACTAACTTGTCCAAAACTGATTCGTAAAGCAGAAACTTCAATTCTAGGGGAAAAAGTTTGTGTTTATTTTGAAATACCAACATCTGTTGTGCAATAAAAATCAGTAGTAAACTGTCATGCCAACTCATACATTTAGCAGGAATAATTAATGCTTAACTTTTTTGTTTGCTTTTTGAAAAAGCTAGCATGTGAACCAAGCTACTCTCACCTAAATTCAAAAATGAATACTCAAACTTTGTAATAGATATTCTGAAATCAAAGCAGTATGAAATGTTTTAGTTTGAAGGTAAAACACCCTAAATACATACCTAGTGTGTTGTGTATACACCAAAGAATTGTATCTGCCTGTAGCAGAAATGCACCTGCTAGGCAGACTGGATTTACTGCCATGGTTGATGGTTCTATTAATTTTATTTTGAGATGGTTTGTTGCCAGAATATAAAAATACAATTGATTTTTGTATATTGGTTTTGTGTCTTGTGACTTTGCTAAATTCTTATTAGTTCTAGAAATATTTTAGAGATTTCTTAAGATTTTTCTATACGTAAGGTCCAGTAAGTGTGCAAAAAAGGTTTTAGTTCTTCCTTTCCTATCTGTATGCCTGCAATTTCCTTTTCCTTGCAAACTTTGTTCTAAAAGAATTATATCAAAAACAGTTATTTACTCAATTGTACACATAATCTTGCAATAACTGCTGGCATTAATAAAATTGACTATTGCCATTATCCTCTGCTCACCTATACAATTCCAGAATTTTTTTTTTTTATAATCAACACTATAAACATTGGTGACTACTTAAAAATGTCATAAAAATATCAAACTGCAGACCCTGTTGAGTTTTCTTTGTGTTTAATACTTTCTATAATGTAGTACAGTGAGAATCATCCTTTAATTTTTCTTGTAAAGGTTTTTTGTTTTTTTTTTTTCAGGAGAGGTATTGTGGTAGAGAGAACATAGATTGTTGGAAGCAAACGGACTGAGAGTCATTCTGACAACGACTCTATTGGATTTCAGCTCCTTCAGTTAACAAATGTAGTATCTCGCAAACGTTTTAAACTCTCTTGGGGTTTCTTCCCTTGCCCTACAAATGTTTCTTGATATATTGTAATAAACTGTGGAAACAAAAAAATTTTTATACTTTAAAAATAACAGGGGATGCTGGGATAGCTCAGCGGTTGAGTACTTATCTCGTAATCACGAGGCCCAGGGTTTGGTTCTTAGCCCCAGCCTGTGCAAAACCACATGCTGAATCGCAGCACAGCTGGTAATGGCGGGGATGGCTTCATTGTGAAGGTGCTAATCTCCCATATGGGAGGCCTCCAGTTTGGTTCCCACCCCAGGTGGCCCCACATCCACCTGTGTGGAGTGAGACTGCTCTGGGCCCTCTCCCCTTTTCTCTCTCTCTGTCTCTCTCTCGCGCGCACAGGCGCGTGCACACACACACACACACACACACACACACACAATCCTCTCAAAAACAATAAAATATATTTAAAAAAAAATAGCAAAATGGTAATACATAAAAATATTAACAATGGTTATTTCTGGGTTAATGGAATGGGAGTTTTGTTTACGTTATTGTTTTCAAATTCTCCTCTATCCAATAGAAATGTGAGACACATGTACAACTTTAATTTTTTGGTGACTACATTACAAAACTAAAAAGAAAACAGGTAATTTAATTTTAAATAATATAGCTAATTTATTTTTATTTATCAAAAGTATTTAGCAGGCATCAATTTATAAAAATGATTAATGTATCTTATATTCTTTTGGGGAGCACTGAAGCTTCAAACTCCATTGTGTATTTCACACTTATAGTTCATTTCATTTTGGCAGAGCTACATTTTAGAGGCTCAATGGCAAAATACGGTCTAGTGGATACCACACAAGACAGTGCAATGGATGGATTGTGAAAACAGTTGGACAAATTTCAAATTTTTTACTGTTTTAGTTTTCTCAAAAAACTTGCACTGATAATTAGAGAAAACTTCCAGTATAATGGCTAGTATACAGCAGGAACTAAATAAATGGTACTTATTATATTTGCTGTTTTGTGAATAGGTTTGGGATTCTCACATAGGCTGAATTTATTCTCTGTAT
Organism: Craseonycteris thonglongyai; assembly: GCA_004027555.1. NCBI lineage: Eukaryota > Metazoa > Chordata > Mammalia > Chiroptera > Craseonycteridae > Craseonycteris > Craseonycteris thonglongyai. Next base: position 10,855 of record PVKE010016046.1, read on the forward strand.
TACTTACTCTATGAGTTTTCTATTGCTGAGTAATAATTTGCCATTTAATCTTAGCTGTTGAAAACAACAGATTTATTATCTCAGAGTTTCCGTGAATCAGGATGGTCCAGACATGTGTTAACTGGTTCTCGGCATCTCACCAGGTTGAAAATCAAGGTGACAGTCAAGCTGTTGTTCTGGTCTGGAGCTCCAGGTCCCCTTCCAAGCTCATCTAGAAGTCAGTCCCTTGCAGCCTCAGGACAGATGTCCTCAGGTCCTAGTAGTCACCCTTCTCCATAGGCAGTTCAGAACAAGGCTGTCTACGATTTTCCGAGGCTTACTCCAGTACCCCGGCTCCATCTTTTCTTAAGGTTTCTCCGAGTTAGGTCAGGCCCACCCAAGATAACCTCCCATTAGATTAATGACTACTTAACTAATTAGGGGCTTTAATTATGTCTACAAAATCCCTTTGCCACACAATATAAGATAATCATAGTAGCGACAATCCATCATATTCACAGAGCCTACTCACACAGGGAGGAGTTCCTACCGAATGTACACCCAGGGGTGAGAATCTTAGGGGTCATCTTAGAATCCTGCCTAACAGAGTCACCTTTTAGTACAAGTGCACTGCCTAATGCTTCCTGATTTCAGTGTTTCCAGTGTGCCTTATTCAAATAGTATTTCCAAAGATTTTTATTGCTTCTCCTCTCCACCCTTTACTTTTTGGGGGACCTAAGTCTATGTATATGAATTGGAGGCTTCCAAAGCTTCAGAATCAAAAAGAACAAGAAAAGGTAAGGAGAGAAAGTCAAAGAAAAGAGGATCTGGGGTCTTTTTATTAAGCAATGGTATGGTGAACCCAGCAGAGGCAGGTCACTAGTCTGGACATGTTAGGGGTTACCTGCGTTCACTCCCATGTAGATTAACATGTAGTTTCTCTCGTGAATGATAGAATACTTCCACAAATTGCTGCCATGTGCATTCATAAGATTTCAAAATTTTAGGATGCTATATCTGCAGCAAATACTTCGAAAGGATTGAAGACCAATGTCAAGTTTAGGCAAACAGTGTAAAAGCTGGCTGAACATTAAACTCTTGTCCTAGACCTGCATTATGTTTACTATCAGTCCATCACATTATGATGAATTTTGTTTTCTTAAAACAGAGTAATAAGACGAGAGGGGGGAAAAAAAAAGACTCCACTGGATTTCAACGCTGCTGTAAAACTCAGATTTCCAGCGACGATTTCCAACTCTGTTGGAAGCTTTTCCCCTACTTTTAAATTACGGTTTTGGCAACTCACAAAAGTTTGTCCAACTTGTATTTTTTATACTTTTCTTGGCTGGGTTTGGACATATCTTTGCTTCTGGCTGCATATTAAAGTAATGAAAGAAGTTCTTTAAAAATGCAGATTTTTTATTCCCTTCTCTCATTCTTTTTTCTTTTAAAAACTTAGGAATCATTTTACCTGCCTCATAATTTAAAATCCAGTAGGAATTACCTGTCTCGAAATCCTTTTTCTAACATAAAATGCACTCATCTGTCTAATTCTGCGAGGAAGAATCCAAAGAAAACTTAGAGATAACATAAACCAGTTACTTCTTAGGTTTTTCTGTGATATACATTAATCCTACATAATATTTTTCATCTGCTAATACACCACAGACTTTATGAAGTAATGTTCAAAAGCCCTGCAAAACTTTCCTATCACTAATACATATTAGGGAAAGTACAGCCACCTTTAAAAAAGTTCATGGTAACTTCGAAAAAGAACCCCAGTAAAAAAGTCGCTTGGCTGCCTGGGGATTTAGGCAGAGGATGAGCCAATTTGCATTTTGGAACTTGCTATTTCAAGCAAATCTGACAGTAGTGTTCGGGTAGCTCTAATCACGCTAATCACAGTACCACTTCCATTTATTTATTTGTTTACTTGTTAACTTACTAAAGTATTTTCATACTCATTTTCCTGTTTAATAATAATCACAAGCCTACGATAGGAAGGACAGTTATTTTCAGCCCAATTTAAACATGAGATTGCCTTGCTTGAGGTGGTACAAAATTAGTTTCAGAACTGTGATCCAGCTGATGGAAAATACATCAGCTCACATTACTTCACCATTCCATTGTCCCACAACAGATCAGGTGGGGATTTATAGTCAATGCTAAGCTGAGGGTCAGAGCTGACCGGTGGTATATTTAAATTTGTGGTGAATGAACAGCATCATGTTAAGAGTTTTGCAATGACATGCTTTTATCCATAAATCAACAATGAATTATTTGCTCTAGCATGACCATGATAAGCCTTTAAATCGGAGATTAATGCAGGGTGCAAGTGTGGTCACAACAGAGTTGCTACTAAAAGCTATGTGCAAAATTAATAATATTTTTATTTAAAATATGGAAAATTTTATATAGCAGATTCTACGTAAACCTTTTTAACCAGTATTAGATTAGACTTTTACTGTGACAGATAATATCATAAACTCATGTACAATTCTAAATAACGTACAGTAATTTACCATTTCTTCTCAGTAACTGATTCTAAATCATCCAAAATGTGCATTAAAATAAGTATTTTAGAAAGACTACTCAATCTCCATTAAATTACATTCTTATGCTTAACACAGCTTATATCAGCTTTAAGATTTTTAAATGTTTGGTATTCTGTACAGCTATAACCTGGGACATTTTCCTGTTTACCACCTTGGCCTCTAGAAAATGTTCCACAACTTCAACTAAACATCTAGTGTATTTAATACAACTTCCCAGTCTCTTCAAGTCTAAGTTTCTTTTATGCTCCCAACCAGTGTTTTCCAAAGAATGGGTTGTGGCATTTTAGTATAATAGTTCATGAATTTAAGGGCCTACAACACACATTTTAAAATGAAACAAAATGAATGGCATAGACAGAAACTATCATCGTGCATCACACAAAGAAAGGAGTACTGTTATGAAAAATCTGAAATCATATTTCTGTATAGGGTCAGAAGTAAAGTGAATTGGTTATGGTGTGCTATGGTCATTAACGATTCAAAATCATTTCACAGAGCACATCTTTATTACTGCACTCCAAGTATTTTTCATAGACGAGTTTCAGGTACCTAAACTACAAGTTCCAAACCAAACTCATGATCTTTTCCCTTCAACACCTCTTCTAGTTTATGGCTTCACAGAGTTAATATCAAGCCAGAAATCTGTCACTAATCATCTGCTCCTCCCATTCCCTTATTCCTCGCAGCTTATCACCATCAAAACCTGTAATTCTGACTCCTAAACATCTCTCAAACATGTCTTTAGCCCCATTTTCACTCCTTCAATTTAGGTCCACATACCTTGTTTTAAAATATAGGGCATTAATAGAAAATTGGAGGCCAACAAATCAGGAGAGATCATCATTGAAAGGACAGTTTCACACTATGTAGAGCTATGTGGGTAGCACCAGGCTCAGCCAGGAGGCAGAGGGCAGTGGGAACTGTGAGCGAGAGCCTTTGCTGCAGTTTGCAGAGGAAGATGTGGACGAGGCGGCTGAACAGGCCTTAGGTACGGTAGTCTCTTTGAATAATGGCAGCGGGCTCTGGGGCACAGAGCTGTCCTCAGCTGTCTGGTATCTGGTCTGGGGGTGATTAGGGCAGGTGGATAATGGCCCAGAGTGTGAGAGCCTGATAAAGATGGCAGTGGAGGTGAAGACTCTAGATGGGTTGGTTTGCATCTGAAAAATGTCCTCCTGGGCCCGTTTTTATTATCTCTAGGAACTTGCCAAGCCAGGAGGGACACTCCCTTCAGGGAAAACAAGACCCCAGATGTCAAAGCACCAGAACACAAAATACAAAAGACATGGCTCATTCGGGGTTGCCACCATCACCTGAATTACTGCAATAATGGTCTAACACAAACTTGTCCAATCCATGGTCAGCAGGCCGCAGGAGGCACTCAACAGCTTTAAACTCATAAACTCATAAACTCAACACAAACTCATAAACTTTCTTACAGCATTATGAATATTTCTACTGTTACTGTTAGTGTATTTTATGTGTGGCCCAAGACAATTCTTCTTCCATTGCGACCTAGGGAGACTAAAAGGTTGAACACCTTTGGTCTAACATATCTCCCTATTACCACACTCCCTTACTATAAATTATCTTTTAAAAAGCCAGATCTTGGGGAAGCTGGGATGGCTCAGCAACTTAAGTACTTGCTTTGCAGCGCCGGGGACCGAGGATCGAATCCCGGCCCTGGCCCATGTGGGCCCATGCGGACCCATGTGGGAAGGCCCCCAGTTCAGTTCTTGCCTCCTGGTTCAGCTCCTGGCTCAAGAGGGTGTGCCTCCCATGTGGGAGGCCCCCAGCCCGGTTCCTGTCCTGTATGGCCCCTGCCCACTTGTGTGGAACAAAACCATGTTGAAAACTGATGATGTACAACTATGGAGACTGCTCTGGCCCTCCCCCACTCTTCTCTCTGTTTCTGTCTGTGTCAAAAACAATAAAATAAATCTTAAAAAAAAAAAGCCAGATCCTATTACAGATCTATATAAAAATCTTAAGTGATGTCCTTCAGTACCTATAGAATGATATCCGAAATTTTCTTTTTTTCATTCTGTATTTTTAAATAGCTAGCTCCTAAATTCTTTTCCAGCTTCTTCAATCATCTTGCCCTGCAAATCAATTGAAAGAAAACTTCCATAATCCTATCACTAACTTGTGAAACTATTTTTAATTTCCTGTGTATGTTTCCATCTAATTCTTTATTAAACATCAGTTTAATTTTCCCACACTTTTAATAAAGACATACCTCCAATTTTGTGTTTCAGTTAGTAATTCATGATGCTAATATGATTTGTGTTATCTACATTCATTTTATTTATTATTTCTGAGGTATAATTAAAGTAACATTATATGAATTTCAAGTATAAGATGTAATGATTTGCTATTTGTGTATATTGAAAGAACATACTACTATATATTGAAAAAAAAAATCACCACAATAAGTCCAGTTAACTTGCATCAGCTTACATAGTTGAAACTTTTTCTTGCAATGCGAATTCTCAAGATCATCTCTCAGGATGCTCAGCAGGTTGTGCACTTGCCTTGTAACAGAGAGGTCTGAGAATCGAATCCTGGCATCAACCTGTGCAGGCCCATGTGCTGCAGTTCAGTGCTACTGGTAATCACTGGGATAGTGGTAAAGGTTCTCATCTCTCATGTGCGAGGCCCCTGGTTTAGTTCCTGCCCTACAACCACCCCACATCCACCTGTGTGGAATGAAACCATGTTGCAACTAATGATGTGCAACTATGGAAACTACTCTGGGCCCTCCTCCTTCCCTTTTAATGTTTTTTTTGCTGCAATTCTTCAGAGGCCATATGTAACTTATTTTTATGCTCATAATTTTTTTTTATTTTAAGGCTGAAGTTTTAAAAAATATCTAAATAATTTAAAACCTATGTTACTGCTTTTAATCCACACAGAAGTGCTACACTCTCAGAATTGAAGTGAGAATAATTTTATTTTTAATTATAAAGAGGATAAAAGGAGTAAGAACATAGATTCAGGCAGAAAAATAAAACTGAATTGTATACATAAGTGCTCTTTAGAAAGCTCCCTAGAAGAAAGCTAAAGTTAAATGTCTTCTCTATGCATGTTTTTAGTTGAATCAGAAAAGTCCAAGCAACTTTAACAGCTTGAGTATTCTCAACATTAATTCTAAGAAATGACCAATTTAATTTTGTTACTGCTGCCATGATTTTATGAAATATAAGCTCTGCAACGCACAATAAGTTTATTCTTATATCTAATTACATATTTAGCATTTCAGGATAGTGTTATGCACAGTGGACTGGTTTAAAAGTCTTAAAACATTTATTTATATTAATTTACGAAATAGTTTCTAACTAGCCATGAGGCATTGTTTGGTTTAGGATTTTATTTTATCTGGATTACAACCTAATAAATGAGCCTGCTGCTGTCATGAATGCTGACAGAAGACACAAGGCTCTTGGGTCAGAGGCAAAGAGATTTGTTAACTATGGTACAGCAAGCAGCATAAATATCAGTACACATGTTAGTTCCTTTGGCCCCAAGTACCATGGGCCCAACTAGATGCTGTGCACACGGTGGGATTGTATCACAGCTGAGGAGCACTGAGCTTGGGGAATCCATTGTTTTACAATAAGCAGTAACAATAAATTTTTGGTTAATACCATCCCTTGTGATTTCTTGCTAGTAAACACGGCCCTGAGAAATGATCTGGGTAGTGGGTACATGTTTGGCATACCAAGCAAGAATGTGCGGAGCCACTGAAGGCCGATAGAAGATTACCTCTCCTAACAAGGATTTGATGTGGCTTACAGGAAGACAGATACATAGGAAGATTTAAAAATTAGGAGAAATGGTTGCAAGGGAAAAGCATTATAATTAAGATAATGCTGTAGGGGAAGATAATACATAGAAATGAATATCAAAGGTTTTCTTCACTTACTAAAGATCAGCCAGTAACTCAGCCCTTTTAAGAACAAATAGAGAAATGTCATTGATTTTAAAACTCACATTATCCATAAGTTAAATATAATTAAATGCTAAATTGATCCTACAAACAATATGTGCAAGGAGATTTAAGAGCAAAGGAGAACTCAATAATCTGAAAATTAATCAATCCTTGAGGCTAATCCTTAAAGGATAATGAGGATTTCAAAATTGAGGGTTAGAGTGAAAGGTCTCATAGGCAAGTGGGATATGACATAATCATATTGGAACAGGAACTAGCAGAAGCAAAGGGGTTTTTCTTCACAGCAAAGGAATAGGGTTGAAGAGCTAGAGTAGAAGTACATTAAAAAGGCTTGGACCAAGAGAAATATTTAGCATTGATAAAGAAGAAACAATGGCCATTTTGTAATTTTCTAACTAAGATAAAGCAGTACTTAAACTAGATTAACATGACCTCTTTATTAACAAAAAAATAGTAAATCGACTAGAGGGACTGGACTGTGGTGGCATGAACTAGAGATTAAAAAAAAGATGGTTTGGAGCAATAATCTGAAGAATATTTTATAGGATTTGGTAAAGATCATAACTAGTGTCAAATGTTTATGTCTTCTCATTCAGGTTCAGAAATGATCTTAGAGCTGATGTAAAAATTGTATATCTTTACCTCCCTAAGTTAAGAATTTTATTTTTCATCCCCTCACTGATTTAATTCTATCCTTCTTGTTTTTAGAAATGGTATTTGTTCAAAGGAGATGTTCAGTTATTTGATAATTATTAAAATGAAATATACATGTGAAAATACAATTCTATGTAGTATTTTCCTTGATATACTTTAGAAAACAGGAATAAATACTTATAACTTCAGTTTACATATTACTACTGGAACATTAAATAAGTGTATAAGAAGGAGAGTTAATGAAGAAATATCAATGCTTATTATATCATTATGTTACATAGTAGTATATATAATTATAGCGCTTATTATATTATTCTTACCAAGGAAGGCAAAACAGCTTAAAACAGATCTTGGACTTCCCACATGAATCTGTAACTAGAAATTATAAATAAAAAAGGCAGAACCATTGAAACGGAGTGAAACATATCTGAGGCCACAGTGACTGTTTCCTGATCTGAGGGTCTGGCTCACTGTCAGGAGAGGGAATTTGCATTCAGTTCAGTGAGAGATAACATTTGTACTGAACTGCAGGATGGGTACCTACATGCTTCAGTAAAACACAAAGAATCCCTGCTAGATTATCACAGTCATTTCCATCCATGTGCACTAGAGTGAATATGTTAAATAACTGATAATTCGGTCCAATTTAGTCACATCACAATTTACATGTGCATCAGAAGCCACCATTAGGGAATTAACAATAAATAATTATTGACTCTTACTTCATACTGTCACATTTTTACAAGCAAAACAAAATTTACTAGACGTTGATGTCTCATTATAGCTGGCATGTAATTTATTTCTCTGTTGGAGTTGAGTTTATCAACTGTTTCTGTCCATGCAGAGAAAATGTTCCTACCTAAGAAACCAATACAAGAACATAGGTAGGAAGCTGAAAAGCTTAATTGAAAGTCTACATTAGGCTGTCACTTTGATGCAAAGAAAAGAAGAAAGAATCCTGTTTCACCTTATTCACCTGCACAAAATCTGACAGTTAATTGTACAATGATTAGTATATAGTATATCAATATAGAGTATTATCAGAACATACTACTATATACTATATTAAAGAAAAGGATCACAGGGTATCATTTATTATTCAACTATATGATATCTGAAAGTAAACTACACTGATTAGCTATAAAGAAAGAAGTAATTCATGAATTTCATGAAGTTCAAATAATAATAGTGATAATTTTTACAAAATGGTCTTTCAGTAGTAGTTTTTGGCAACAGATAACAGTTCAGGTAACTATGCCTAATCTGTGAACATCATATTACATCATATTACATTGGTGCTTGCTTGCCAAATGAGATTTATACCACCATAATCACAAATGGAGAAAACTCTTAGAGGAATATATTGTTTTAATTAAAGCAATATAATACTTTGAAAATATCAAATGAAAGAAATCATTCCTTGTGTAATATCTGAAGTCAGGGTCCAAAGAATATACCCTAAAAAATATTTATAACTGAGAAAATGCAAGCTAGCCCTTCAAAGTCCATCAACCACATCATCAAAAATAATGAAGATGGCTAATATTTATTATACATTTACTGTGAGCCAGGCACTGTCTATATCACATATGAGTTCTCACCCTCATAATAACCCAGTGAAGTAAGCAGTATTAATCCTCATTTATACAGAGCAAACTGAGGCTTAGTGACATTAAATATGTGATGAGAACTGCATTAAACCTCAGTTTTCTCCTGTGTAGAATGATCACCCAGCTATTTAGTGACAAAACCAAGATTCTGACATAAGAAAACTGATGTCAGAGCCTGTAGTATTAACCACTCAGTGGATCGGAATCATCTGCTCCAGGTCACACAAAAAACACAAAAGTCTCCATGGCCAAACTGCAGTTTAGGACACAAATTATATTCACAATTTACCTGTATGAAATAATCAGCAGATAACATAAGCATTATGCTTCCATGATATATTTGTCAAATTTCTATTTGCTATAATCTGTGCAAGGAAAAGACACTAATTATATAGAAGACATTCACACAATGGGTTAGGAAGCACTATTATTGAAAAAGTGAAAACTTCCCAGATACTTGATTGAATGTTTTACAAAGAGGCTCCTTCCTGAAATTAAAAATTTATAAACCTCTGTTTCTGAAACTTCTCCCATAAAAAGAGTACATGCTAGTAATATACAATGTTCTCCCCTCTATGAAAAAAAATATTCTTTTAACATCATGCTTTAAAAGCTTGGTGGACAAGACTGAATTAAGAAACCCAATGCGTATACATTGATTTATAAAAAAAAGCTGATGTAATTTCCAATGAAAGAATGACCCCTGAAAAATCAAATCAAGGAGTTGATTCCATTCTGAAATATTTAAGTCTCAGTAACTGATTTTAAAAGACACTTGGCAACAAGTTTCTGGAATAGCAAAAAGGCACAAGAGCACAAGTACTTGGACTAGAAAAACAACAAAACACATAATGTAACACATTCAGGCGTCCTCAAACTACGGCCTGCGGGCCACATGCGGCCCGCCGAAAACACTTATCCGGCCCGCCGGGTGTTTTTGCCGCCGCTGCCAGTCCTGCTTAGCAGCCGACTCGTCCTGGGCCCGTAGTGCACATGTGTGGACATGCTGAGGGACAGTGAACTGGCCCCCTGTTTAAAAAGTTTGAGGACGCCTGATAGAATG
>PVKE010016046.1:20764-32655 GCA_004027555.1 Craseonycteris thonglongyai
AAAAAAAAAAAAAAAAAAAAAAAGAAAAACAAAACAAAACAGCAAAGCTGATCAATTCTCAGAAATCTTGAGACCTGATGTTATATAAACTAACTTCAATTTTTAGATATGATAGGAGAAAAAAAAGAAAACATAAATATTTTAGTATTAATTATATAGTCCTAACATTTTGAACAAATGAGTCTTCCTTTATTTAATCTAATTTTAGCGTGTTTCTTTTTTTCCTTAGTGATAACCTAAAAACTTAATACGAATGGAGAATAGCTTTTCAATTTCAGATGTTGATTCCAGTGTGTCTCTTAGGACTGTGACCTACTTTAGAGCTCTACTTTCTGCAAAATGCAGCCTGACTTCAAAAGAGGTTTTAGGGATCATGAGTATGACAGATAAAGATGTTCCATAGCATGTGCCTCTGAAGATTAAACACAGATAACCTTAATCAGCCCATGTTCACTACTATCAGAATAATGAAGGCCAGCCATCTTTAAGACACAAAGAACCATAGAACTGATTAAGTACTGCCAAGCAGTTAGTAAATTGAAAAGAGTGTTTGGAGCTCTTCCATGGAAGGTTTGGTACCAAGCTTCAAACTCAACTCCTCCATACTCCTTAAATGGTGATTATTCTTTTACTTTACTTGTTTCTGTACAGTTATTAGTTCATTTAAGAAAGCTTCCTTTATACTTGGAGTACATGTACTTATGTTATATCCCAACCAGAATTTAAATATTTGTGGCATTCAGCTTTTGATTATTTTTCATTTCAGCACAGCATATAAGACACAGATGTGTGTGTGTGTACACACACACACACACACACACACACACACATACACACACACCAACCTTATCAAATAACAGAAGGCAGAGAGAAATCGCCTAACATTTTTTAAGCATGCACCAGGTTAATGCTTTAAATCTTTTGAATCTTTACATACACTGTTTCCACTTATTAATATTTAACTCTGTTATTTAGACGTTAATACACCCATTTTACAGATGGGAAAATTTAGCTTATCATAAAAACAAGATTAAACCTCAGGTTTTCTGATTCCCAAACATGCACTTTTTTAACCCGGCCATACCATCTATAAATATTGAAAATATTTCAAATGTAGCAGGTATCAAAAAACAAAAACCACTTGGAAAGACCTTAACATTTATAAACATAGTTTCAATATCACATGCATTTACTTCAGGCTAAAGTGAAGCAAAATAATGTCTCACTGTTAAGCAAGATAATGCTCAATCAGGATTTTTCCTTGACTGTCTTCTGAGGTCTTAGAAATTTCTGCCCTTTTTTCTAAGCCAGAGCTGTTGCATTTATCTTCATTAGCAAACATGTTAGGTCTCTTCCATTTATAAAATTCTGGAATTTTACTAGGTGAGGCATCATCATTTAAGTTCATTTCATATTCAACATCTACCTTTCCTGAGAGAAACTTAATGCTTTGGTTTAATACAAATAAACCCGAAACCTGTCTCCTTCTACCTTGTTATGTAAGGCATGTTTTAGTAAGCACATCATGACAAGGCCAACAAAGGAATGATTTATGTAGAGTCAGTGATAATGTCATGAGAAAATGGAAAGTGAGATTTGGAGCATAAAAATAAAAGCAGAAGCAGCAATAAGGGCAAAACAATAAGGTAAAGAGATTAAAAAAACATGTAATGATGCAGACATTTTAAATAAGTATTTTCCTTTCAAAGTAAGCACTTTGGAATACTATCAGGCAGTTTTGAGATCTGTAGCACCCAATTTTAGGTGTGATACAGATTTTCAACTTTGGAGAATGGGTTTTATTTTTGGAAGTAAACACACATTATTTGGAGGAAAAAAATGCTCGAGACTGTAGATGTTCAGACTGAGTTTACACTGCTTAATTAGGGATAGGGAGCTGGTACCTAATCACAAGACATTTTAAAGGTGGCCTATCAGCTCACTTTAAATGTAGTTTTAGAGTCATTTCAGAATATTTTGATCAATGCTGAAGACATTGATATAAGTTTTTGATTCCCTTGACAGTCAGCAAATAAGTATGAGGATGTTATTAAAAAAAAAGAAAGAAGTTTAATCAATCTCACATGAATTACAGGAATAAGATCACCATCACATATCAACATCACTATGTGGAACTGGAAAAGAATATAGAACAGCATCACAGGCAAATATCAAGCTTGGGAAGTTAGAAGCAGTGAGGGCAGAAAACAATGCATGAACAATCCACTGAGCACAGGCGCTAGCAAATGATGAATCACCGTAGCTACCAGGCAGGTTGGTATAGAGCTACAAGATGTGGAGTTGCTTTTTGCATTTATAAGGTTAGAAGCCAGGTCAAAAATGGCAAACAGGTACTCTGAATACAAATTAAAAGCGTTATGTGTATTCGGGATAAAAATGTTCTTGATTGCACATAGGCCACTTCATTCATACTTGCATAAGAGCTAATTCACTTTCAAGTATGTTGATTGTTATGTTACTTATTAAAATGAAGAACCAATATCAGTCAATTATTCTCAGGGGGTAGCATCACCAACCAAAACATATTATGTAATAGTCATGATGTTAGAAAATTTACTTACTCCACCATTTAGAGGGGAGCTAACGCTGTGTGACCTTTACTTAAAAAAAAATCCTAATCAACTCTGTTGTTGATAATCTGTATGAAGGCCAGCAATTCAATTAAGAGTATATTATTTATTTAATAAATATTTCAGAAGTCAGATTTCTTTCACATTGCATTCCCTTTAAAATAAGAGGGAAAATATAAATCACAAAGTTGAAGAGAATGGAAGCAGATATACTAATGATTGAGACATTTTGACAAATTGTTGAACAATGGAAATCAGCCTGATACCTGGTGAAAGGTTAAGAAGGACGGAGGAGCTCCAAGGGAAAGAGGGGATCTCTAGGTAGTTACAATAGTTTTAAGAATTCCCTATGCGTCAGGTACCGATTTAGGCAGTGAGTAAACAGCAAGGAACAAAACAGAAAATTTCTTGCTCTCATGGAACTTAGAGATAGTCTAATTGGGGAAGATAATCAACTGAAAAAATAAATATGTAAATTATTAATATATGATAAGTCAGATGGTATAAAATGCTATGAAGAAACAGGAAGTGGGAAAGTAAAAACTTTAATAGGGTGGAGTTAGCAAAGGCATCACAAAGATGATGATATCTGAAGGATTCGAAGGATGTGAGAAAGTGAGTCATGCAACATCTGGGATGTAGTAGATTGAATTATTTGTTTACAATTATTTCTTCCCTGCCTCCTCACATTTCCCTAGTATACTGATTTGGGTTTGTCTATGTGACTTGCTTTGACCTACGGCATAGGAACTTATAGGAGGTAATTACATCTAGGTAAAAGCTTTAAATGTACTTGCCAAGTTAGGCTCTGTCCCCACTTTAGAGTTTGTCCTCTCCCTTGAACCATTACCCAAGACAGATTATGGAGATCTTAAAATGAGATATGTGAAGCTGAGCCTAGCCAATCCCAGGAGGGCCACTGCCTTCCTGCAACCCTCGAGTAAGACAAGTCCTTGAGAGTCTGGGACCGTTTGTTGGGGCAGAGTAATTAGAATTAAGTGCATTCTAGGGAGAGGGAATAAAAAATGCAAAGGGCCTGGGACAAGAGTATGCCTAACTAATGTAAGACAGCAAAGGGCCAGTGACACTGAAGAGGAACAAGTGAGGGGCGGAGTCTGACACTGAATCCACTGCAGCAACGAGAAGACAGGTGATTCAGTCCTGACCACCTTGGGGAAGCTAAATATCGCGAGGTTTTCAGAGACAAATGGGAGAGATGTTTGGGGTAGAGGATTGAGGAACAGGCTGAAAGTCTAAATATAGATCCCATCAATTCCCACCTCCATTTGCTATAAAGAATCCCAGCAACCATTCTGTACACCCACACTCTAAGCATGAAACCAGAGGTACATTCTTTGCAGAAAGAGAACGGGGAAGAATTTGGGACTTGAGGGCACCAGGAATGATTGAAGGCAGAGGTGAAACGGAGAGTTAAAATACAAATGGATTGCAGCCATAAAGAATTGTTGGACCAATAATCTCTTTCCTTAGTCTCTACACAGAAACATTAGCAGCTGGGCTGCATACCCCTAGGATAAGAGAGCAGATAAGAGAGCAGATTCTCTTAAGGAGAAATAAATCAGCTCTAGATAAAAGATGTTCACATATGGACATCAGCAAAAAGAAAAAAAAAGAAACAAAGAGAAAATTTAGTTGATTTCCACCCAATCATAAAACAGTGAAATCCACCAGTTAAAACCTCCAACGCATGTATCTTAGTCAGTTTGGGCCGCTATTAATATATCAAAAATAGCATGGACTGGGTGGCATTAACTAGAGCAATTTATTTCTTGCAGTCCTCATGGATGGAAGTCCAAGATCAAGGTGCCAGCAGGTCCAGTGTCTGCTGAGATCCCACTTTCTGGTTTGTATTCTCACATGAAGAGAACAGAGAGAGAGAGTAGCCATGGCTCCTCCTCATTTTATAAGGGCAATAACACCATCATGAAGACCTCAACTTCAAGATCTAATCTAACCCTAACTCCCTCCCAAAGGCCCCACCTGCAAATATCATCAGACTGGGGTGTGGGCTGGGGTGGGAGGGTTAGGATCTCAACATGAATTTGGAAGGAACACAAACATTCATTCCATAACACCAGGCCCACAGAGCTTCAAATTAGCTATTATTAGCTCACAGGTGAAGACATTTAAATAACCAAGAAAAGATTCCTAGCATGATTGATACAGACTAAAATAAAAAGATAATGCAGGGAACAGAAAAAATTAAAATGAACAACCAAAAATTTAAACATTCAGAGAGTTCAAAGAGATACTAAATCACAATACAAAACCAGTATGCTATGATAAATAAGTAATGAACAATATGAAAGAGTTCTTGGAAATTAAAAATGTGATGTCAAAACAAAAGAAAATTCAATGGAAGGATTAGGAACAAAAGTTGAGAAATGCCTGGTAATGCAGAACAAAAAACCCGACAGGGAGAAAATGAGAACGAAGAAAACTGGAGAATGAACAAAGGGGGTTCAATATCCAATGAATAGGTCTAGGAAGACAAAACTGTGAAATGGAAGGTAGGAACTTATCAAACAAATATCCTAAGGAAATTTACCATAACAGAGAACACGAGAGTCAAAATTCAAAGAATACATGGAGTAACCAGCACTCTGAAACACACACAAAGGCAAATCATAAAATGCCATAACTCTTGGAACAAAGTTACCATCCTAAAAGCTGCCATGAAATACAGGGTGCAGTATAAACTGAATATAATCAAAGAAAAACGAGACTAGCACCAGAGGTCTCAACAGCTGTAGTGCATAGTAGAAGACAATGAACAATGCCTTCACAATTCTGACAGCAAAAAATTTTCAGCTGAGAATTCCATACAGACTATGAAACAAATGTGAAGGCAGAAAGGACATATTTAGATACATGAGGATCCAGAATATTTGCTTCCCTCTACTGAATATTAGGACCTTGAGAACACGCTGGAGACACCAGAAGAAAAAACTAAGAGCTGTATAGGAGAATAAATATAATTAGTATAACAGTATATACGTAATGGCTAAATTTAAAATAGTCATATAACAATCTTGAAAGAATGAAAAAAAAAGAGTAAGTAGACAAACTGCAAGAGAGATGTATCTGCATATTATAAGATGTTAACAGATAATATCTAAAGTTGCCAAGTTAAGAAATAGTATATTATCTAGTAGCATGGATTTAACCACTAAACAAACTGCTAAAGGTGTTAAGAGGAGCTGTGTCTGGATATGGAAATGGGGTTGGGGTGAAGCATCACCATTCTTTAGGATGGGTCTTTCAGTATTATTAAATTTTAACTATGTACCTATATTACTTTAACTTAAAAACTACCTTAAGAACACATCCTCTGAAAATATGACTCAATTCACTCTTGCAAAAGCCCCACCAATAATATTATTATCTACTGGATGTTTATAAAGTCTGGATAACTCATCCTGTTAAAATAAGACCTAAGGCGCCAGGTAATAAGATAAATTGTAAAAGGTTAATTGTATGTGATATAGTATTCAACAGAAATCCTTTACTTTTAGATGTAACTTTAAATATTTTTAAAAATCTCAATATCTCTTTCAAACCTAATCTTTCTCTCTTCATTTTTTATTTTGTTTCATTGCCTATGTATTGATTGATTTAATGTTGATTATCAGTATGACTGTGGCAGGCACTTTACTAAACATAGCAGGTACCACTTGTGAACTAAAGAAATCTATATTATGTGGTTCTTAATACCCAAGCAAGACAAACAGTTGCTTGGCATAACTTTTTGGAGGTGATAAGAGTGATTAAATCATCTGATGACCAGTACTACACAGCTTTCTCTTTACTTTATAAATTGTACAGAAATCAACAAATCAGAAGAAGCAAAATCTCCCCAACTCTCTCCAACCCAAAATATATATGGTTAACACTTCGAGTGGACTCATTCAGGCTTTCCTTATTCAAACATACACAATATATGTATTAAATAGGAACATATTATATGTGCTCTTCTGTAAGTTATTTTTCTACTCAATACACCATGAATTGTTTCAACCATTCTCTCTTAGAGAGCAGACAGCTCTAAATTGGTACTTTCAAAGATAATATGATGTTAAATTGTGTACTTTTAAATAAAAAACTATTGTTGGCCATCCAGGTATTTTTGTTTGTTTGTTTGGCATTACAAACAATGCTGATAACTGTTCTTATACACACAAATACAAATGGGAAAAATTTTCCAAATTATTTACTTTGAATTCCAAACAGAATTCTAAATAATTTTGCAAATTATTTCTTATAATTCTATTTGAAAATAATGATATTCATAAGATTTAAAACATAGATTATTTAACTGTGCTCCTTAAACTATTCACTAGGAAACACTCTTACAGAAGTGTGTGAAAGTGACATTAGTAAGGTTTTACTACGTTTGCCAATATGTGAAATGAAATATGGTGTCCTACTGTTGCCTTATTGTAATTTCATTGATCATTAATAATGCTAAGCATTTTTTCTTGGTTCTTAGCTATCCATGTGTCACCTTTCATAAATGACCCATTTTTCTGTTGTGTCCCTTTTTTAATTGATTTGTAAGTGATCTTTATATATATTAAGAATATCCACCCTCTGTCATATTTGTCAATAATTTGCTCATTTATTTGCATCTTTCTAAAGTTCTTTTTAAACCGTAGTCTCTGGGTAGAGAATTTCTGATGAAAATGTAATGCTTTCTGTTCAGTACTCAAAGCTATTTTGAATAGTGTAAAGCTCGATACCACCGGCTTGTGCCTTTGATGATTAGCAAAGGAAACACGGTTGAGTATGGCTGCTGAATTAACTTAGGTCTGCTGATGTGTCTATACTAAGGCAGCAGGAAGATAATATCAGTCAATCACAATCTCTCCTCTACCATTTGATGTCCTTTACCCCCCACGCCCCCCGAGTCAAGAAACCTACTTGGCACAAGATTTTCAGCCTAAACTGTAATTTAGGGACCAGAAAATGAAAACCAAGAAGTAGACTCTCAATCTATCTTCAGGAGTAAAAATTAAAAATAATTGCTAGGACTCGCACAAAGAAATATTAAAGGTTGTACTAGCTTACTCCTGGGCCTCTAGGTTATAAGAAAGACAAGGATACAGTTGAGGAGAAGAAGGGATGGATTATAGAAAAGAAAGGGTCAATATAACGCATGCCAAATTTATAGTACCGGTATAAGTAAGACAAAACTAAGTTATAATCATGTAAGAATATCTTTGAACTTTTAAAGCAATTGGTAATATACATCTTAAAGATGATCTTTGGAACAGTATTTATAATAATTCAGTAATTCATTGATAAACTCCAAATATTTACTCAGGCTCACTTTATTATGACTCAGCTAGTTCACTATTTACTTCCTGAATTCCATGATTCTTGTAGCAAACATAGACCAGAACTACTTCTAACACTGAGAACAGTATTTTGATGGTTATGTAAACCGGAAGTCATATAAGTCCCTTATTTAAAGAATATATGTCTCTCATGGATTCTGGCCCTGCTGCTGTTTCAAGAGTTACATGCTAGAAAAGCTTTTCTAAATTCCTTTTAAAAACACATAAATACTTTATGATGACATTTGTTACCCAAGGTCTATGTATGCAACATTATTATAATCTGAAAAAATTTAAAAGAAGAAAACGATACACCTTGGGAGAAGGCGGGTAGCGACTTCAGTTGGGAATCCGGCCTGTGATTGGGTTTACACAATTTCCAGTTAGTCAGTACACTCTAGCAAACTATATAGCTTTCCTGTTGTCAGCTGTCTCTTCCTTTTAGTTCCTAGGTGCTGTAAGCAATGGGAGTTCTAAAACTTAAAAGTGTATTAAGGATGCATTTGCATCGCAGCACACTTCTTACTTAGACTTATTTATTTGTAATGACTTTGGGGCAAGTAATGACAATGATGGGAGAAGACTATGGCGATGAGCTATGATGAAAAGAATTTACAAAGAGGATATGAGAGAAGAGGTACGAGGGAAAAGGTTTCCCTTTCTTAATATTTCTTCTTTGTGTTTAACCTGACAGCAAAATCCATGGGCCACAACGTATGGTAGGCAGCTTTTCACGGAAAGACCTTGGAGTGACATAGACCAGGATTCAAATACCAGACTGGCTCCTTATCAGTTCTGTAATATTGGGAAAATACTTTAACTCCTGAGACTTAGTTGGGCCATCTGAACAGGGGGACCTACATCTCAGAAAGTAGTTGTGAAAATTAAATGTCAAGGCATCTTTTTCAACTGAGGCTCTAACTTAAGTTCTTCACTACCCTACACATTAAGATCAAATTCTTTAACCTCCAACTGTAAATGGCGTCTTCAGATCATCCTGGTTTAAATAACCTCAGCCCTCCATATACCTCTTCATTATCAGAAGAATGGTTTTATTACCAAGTCAAGTTGTTTCACAGTCCTGTCACTGTTTATGTACTCTGAGTGAACACAGACTGCAAAGTAAAAATGCTACACTTTTATATTCAAGCTTCTCCAATAATTATACTACAAAGCATCTTTAAGTTCTGGTAAGCACTTAATATCACGTAAGACAAAACTACTTTGTTCTTTGAGGAAACTTGCCTATGGCAAAGTTTATCCAGATTGCTGCTTTATAAATCACCCAGTACAGAAATCTAGATTAAAAAAAAAAAAGTCTTTAATAAAGAAAATAATTTTTAATAGAATTTGAGGGTATATAAAGCCACTAGGGGGGTGAGGGTGGGGGACTAATGGGAGAAGAGTTGTAGCAAGAATTTGCCCCACTTGGTACCATTTCGTTGAGACAGAAGGATCAGAAGGGATCATGCCACTGTTAACTGAGCACACAGAATAGCATAAATACTCTACAATGAGTAAAAAGTTCTCAAGATATGATGAGGGGAAGTTTTTCAAATAGCCCTTAATTTCTGAGGTAAACTTAAGGTGTCAATTACCATCAGCAGCATCAGAAACACATCTTGGTGCTTTAGGTATTACAGAAAGAGATTACATGAGTCAGCACCTTTCTTCTAAGAAGTCTAATTCTTAGATACATTTTGATCCCACAAACTCTGGGCTGAGAATTCCAACTCTTATGACTATAACTTATCGTGTACTAATAAAGATAAAACACACAAACCACAACCCTCTATTTAATTTT
This sequence comes from Craseonycteris thonglongyai, assembly GCA_004027555.1. Classification (NCBI taxonomy): domain Eukaryota; kingdom Metazoa; phylum Chordata; class Mammalia; order Chiroptera; family Craseonycteridae; genus Craseonycteris; species Craseonycteris thonglongyai. The sequence goes on from PVKE010016046.1 coordinate 30,517, forward strand.
GAACAGAAAAAGTATAATGTGTGTTGACGCCTAAATCAGTTTCAAAGCATTCTGCTTTGTGAGATTCCCTATTTTTAAAAAACTAATTTAAAAATGTATTATAAGATACACTTAGATCCAAAGAATTGTCACTTTGTTATTTAGTAGCCCATCAAAAGTAAGTATCTAGCATGGTTGAAAATATTTTGAAATAGCTGTGAATACACCACTCCTAGTAGACTTTAGTATAACATGCAACTGCTTAAAAATGCTTGTTAATTTCTTATAGTTACTAAGTCTATATTTTATTTTTACTGTTCTGTATTCAACAAAATACCTCCGTAGAAAATCCAGAAAACATTCAGGATATGTTTTGATCCAAATCTCAAAATTTACCATTACCTATTAATGATTTTAGCTACTTGATTGCACAATAAAAATTTCTTCTACTTATCCTAGGAATTGATTCAGATCCTAACACATCTAGCCTCATTAATGTCCTATCTTACAAGTTTTTATAAGTCCGTAAAGCACATTCAGCAGGAGTGGTTTTGTGAAAATAAGTAATGCTTACATTTTTAAGTTTTAACTCTATTAGACAGATTTTCAATTGAGAAAGAGAACAAGTACATAAAAGCAAGGGGCTATGCATGCACTGACATTTACAACTATAACAAGCAGAAATCAATCAAATCTCTCACTAGAACAATCTCTGTTTTGTTACAAAGCAAAAACTCACTTCAGCTGAACAGAGAATACTAACCCAAGACATAAGCATCAACTAATTAAAGGCTCATTTTTCCACAACAGGGATAAAACAGTTCCTGTTTATAGGTGCTTAAAGGCTTTTTTTTCCCCTCTGAGAAAAACGCACCCTTTCTGTGGCTTAAATAAATTCCTATGTATCGTTTTTGTAAAAAGGGGTAAGAGGAAAAAAGCAGGCAAAATAGCATGCCTTGTCCCTAAACAAATTAACTCTGTTTAAAAGGGCAAGACTAACTCACTACTTTTATGGTGGCTTCCATTAAGCTGGGATAGTAACATTAAACCACTTCAAACTCCTGGCAGAATATGAGTAAACCAAGAATAGTGTGACTGGCCAGTTTTGTTGTTTTTTAAAGGGGTGGGGAGGATTCTGGACATACACCCAAACTTTAATTCCATCATGCAATAAGAAAATGCTGAATAAATTAACTTTTTCAAAGGGCCATTATACCTCAGTTCCTCATTACAGATCTCATTACAGACTGGCTTTATAATGCTCACCTGACAATAGCATGCAAAATGCTTAGCTTCTAAGGTCAATCTAAATAAGAGAACAATTCTCCTATTATAGCAAAGGATGAACTTTTCTCATTTAGATGTTTAAGCAGCTAACCCCTGAGTTTAATGTAATTAGGGAAGAGATATTCAATTTACAGTATCCACAAGTAATGATAATTACATTGATCCAAAAAAGCTGTTGGTAAGCATAAGATACCTTTGTAATTACATCCCGTTTTCAAAATGACTTTAGTACTGTGAACTTGAAGCATTTCAGCAAATGAAGGCCAATACACATAAAACGAAAACTACAGTAGCTTAAATCGAGGCTGTTTAACATAATGAGCGGCAGTACCAGAGGGAAACCTCAAAAACATTCTGTAACTCACCATGACAGCCTATCCTCTCTCCTTTCCTCTCACCAACATCCATTAAAAATAGGTAAGACAATCTTCATTTCCCACCAAATTTTTCATTAAAAGTCATTATTTTGTTTTTCACTTTTAAAGGAAACTAAAGAACCAGTTTTCCTCATTTCTCTATTATTAATAAAAGTGGCTGGTCATAAGCTTCAGTTTTGTGTTGTTGGAAAGAACAGACAAGAGCTATGAATATGAAACTGTTTTCCCCGTGAGTCCTGAAGATTAGCTAGGTCAGCATTCCACCAGGACCAAGGTGAAAAATAAACAAATCACCATGTTCACAGCAGCTGCAGCGATCAGTCTCTGGAAAATTATTCAGGCATTATGAGAAAGACGATATTAAACGCTGCCACTTGCAGCTTCACGGCTCTCTGAATATTCACATCAGAAAAGGGATGAGCACTTAAGGGGTATCATCAGAGAGCTTGCCCATCTGAGTATCTTCCATTACGTTTTTGTCTTAAAGGAGGAAGGT
>PVKE010016047.1:0-17469 GCA_004027555.1 Craseonycteris thonglongyai
TTTAAATTTATATATGTAATTTTAAATGTGTGTGTGTATATACATACTATATATATATATATATAGTATGTATATACACACACACATTTAAAATTACATATATAAATTTAAAGATTTACTTTATCATTTTTGAGAGAAGATAAAAGAGAGAGAGAGAGAGAAGGAGGGAGGGCCCAGAGCAGTCTCCATTGTTGTACATCATTAGTTGTAGCATAGTTTCATTTGACACAGGTGGATGTGGGGTTGCACAGGGTGACAACGGAACTGGAAGCCTCCCACATGGGGACAAGAAACTTTGGCACTGTGCTATCCCAGTGGTCACCATGCCACAGTTTAGCATATGGGTTTGCTGGGCCAAGAGCAGGAAATCAAATGGCAGACCTTGCTAGGGACGCATTCAACCGCTGAGCTATCTTGTGTCCCTCAAACTATATTCTTATAAATTCAGTTTTTTCAAAATATAAATTTGATTTTCTATGTATTAAAAATCTATTGGTATAATATGTAGAACATATATAATATATATTGTATACTATATTATATACATATATTTATATATACACACACACATATACACACACACATATATATATATGTATATATATGTGTGTGTGTGTGTGTGTGTGTGTGTGTGTGTGTGTGTGTGTGTGTGTATAAATTTTAATTTGTTCTATGGTTTAAGACTTTTGACTTCTCTCAGCATCCTTCCAAGTGTTTTAAAGCATTTCCCTACCAGGTATATAAGGCTAATTTTCCCCAGTAACCACTCTCTACATCTCCCTTCTAAATAGAAGCCTTCCCCCTCTTCCATGACAAAGTATTAGCCTGACCATTTGGCCAAGTCCTTACCAATGGAATGTAAGTAGCTGGAAGGATGTAAGCAGCTTTCCACATATTTTTGTAAGAGCCACTTGCTTGCCCTCAACTTTTTATTTTTGTTTCTTACAAAAAGTGTAATTTTTTTTGCAGGGATCCAGGATTACCAAACTCTGCAGATGAAGAAAACTATTTAGGGAATATAGGACAATACTATGGGAGGAACACAAGCACTTAGACAATCATATAGAGAATACAACCATCTTCCTGGCCTGCCCTTCACCTTTAAATCACAGTTATTAAAACTTGGCAATATTACCATTTGCATTGAATATTTTTTTTGTTATGGGAAAGTACCCTCAACATTGTAGGAACTTTGGCAACATCCCTGGATACCAGTAATTCCCCACTCTCTAGTGGCAAGCAAACATGTCTCCAGATATTGCCACATGTCTGGGACAAATTTACCCTTAGATAAGAACCTGTTCTAAACATGTACATGATTGAACAACTTGTTTATCTTGTTGGATCCAAATGTATTATTGGGTATATTTGTTATAGTAGCTCAAACCGGGAGATATCCAAGTGTTACAGTCTGCAGAGAAGCTTTTAGGAACTCTGTGAGGTTAAAACTATTTTCATAATAATGCTAATAAGTTATTTTTCCTTTCCACTGTCTTGACATTTGTGCTGATAATGTAAAAGCAATGTCTGATTAAAAATGCTGGCTATCTAATGCGAATCAAGGCAGTAGTATCCATCTATAATATTAATCACATTCTTTACTCCCATGTCCATTTGGGGCAGGGAAGATGGCATTTGGTTTTAAGTATACCCTTGATATAGCAGTAAATTTGTTGATTTTATTCAATTTCAACTTCTGAATAAACATCTTTGAAATAGTCTATGTAATGAAATAAGAAGTACACACAAACACCTCTGATGGATGCACAAGTGTGATTGTTGTCTCAAAAGCACTTCTATGATTCTCTGAGTTGCAAGATAAGGTACCTGCCTTTTCCATGTGACACTATTTCTACGTGACAGAATGCTGATGGACAGAATAAGTTTTTCAAACCAGGATGTTTGACAGATACTTTTTCAACAAAGTATGAAGTGAACCTGTCAATTCAGGGTACACACCTCAGAGTATATAGATCACCAGTAGTTGCTAAAGTTGAAATTCAAGCAATCAAGTGAGAATTATAATGTTGGAAAATGTATTAATCATAATAAACTTGGCATCATAAGACATTTCTGATACAACTGGTGGTGAAATCAATAAAATAATTTTTTACATAAGTCAAACTTTGGAAAATCTGCATAAGTCAATGAAGCAGTATTTTCCAAATGACCACTATATTAAATAAAGTACAGGTAAAATATTCATGCAAAGTAATTATTCATCAGAGGGTTTAAATGTTATAGAGTATAAAAGGTTATATAAATTCAGACATTACATTGCCAGTAATCTTTAAGAACTATTACCTGTTGAGTTATAGTGCAGAATTTAAAAAAATACAAAATTATATGATTTGGCTATAAAAATCATCTTTTTTTCCAACCACATATTATTATTGTGTGAGATTGATTTTCCTCATATGCTTGTACCACACTAACATACAATGAGGAACTGGCTGCATAAACAGATATAAGAATCTAGCTGTTGTCTACTAGCACAAACATTTAAATAAGATTTGTAAAATATAAAGAAATACCATAGCAGGTAAAAAAGGCAGTAGGCCCTCCTTCCTCTCACAGAGATTCTGATTCAAAAACAATACAGAGACCAACACCTTTGTAAAATATTCAGAAAGCAGTTAAAAAGCTCCTACATCCCAAGTGGTACAAAATCAGCTGCAATAAAGCCAATAGAAAAATGTGCGTCACCCACTTGCCACAGTCCCTTTCACATAGTATCACATGACTGCGAGGAAATTCTCAGCTCCTCCCTGGGGACGGAAAGAGAAGACAGGGCTGTGTGCCCAACATTCTGACTTTTGAGGGGAGATGTGAGACTTGGGAAACCTGACTGAGGGACTGGCCTATATCCCACCTGTCTTGCAGAATAGATGGGACAGAGTATACTCTAGATGTCTGGGGGTCACTAAGAACCTAAGAGCACTGGGAAATATGCTATTGATTCAGAGAATGTAGAGTAAAGCAGACAGAATTCAGAGGTAGCATGAGATGATGATCATTAAAAAAGAAAAAAATATATATCTCTCTCTAATTAGAAATCTACATGTACAAGAATATAAAATATACAGCCACAGAGAAGGCTTGAGAAGTCCCTAGAATCCTCAGGAAGGGCTCATCCTGTAAAAGGCCAATCCATAAAAAAACAAAAACATGGCTGCAATTTTTAATATGGTGATAACAACACAAAGTTAGAAGAAATACAAAATAACATGAGAAAATGTCCCTCTCAAAGGAAGAAAACAGATCTATAGAAACTAAACCAAAATAAATAGATAGATGTAAATTACTTGACAAATAATGTAAAGTAACAGTCATAAAGATGATCCAGAGGTTCAGAAGAAATAATAAATAAACAAAATAAAAATTTCAATAAAGAAATAAAAAATATACATTTTAAATGAAACAAAATTTGATGCTAAACAATGCAATAAGTGAACTGAAAAAATCACTACAGGAGTTCAACAACAGATTGAACACACAGAAGAATGAATCACAAGCTCAAAGGCAGATCATGTGAAAAGGTACAAGAAGAAAAAGGGTACAAAAGAATGTGAAGAAATTCTAAGGACCTTTAGGACATCTTGAAGCAGAGTAATATACACACCATTGGTATGTATGTGCACATTATTAGAGTCCTAAAAGAAGAGAAAGTTATTTTTTTAATAATGGCTGGAAACTTACCCAACTCTGGGGAAGAAAATGGACATCTAGATTCAAGAAGCCTAGAAAATTCCAATTAAGATGAAAAATCCATCCTTATACACATTACATATTATCAAATGTCAGAGACAAAGAAAGAATTTTGAAAACAACCAAAGAAAGAAATTCTTCACATATGAGGGGTTCCAAACAGACTATGAGTACATTTCTTAATGGCAGCCTGAAAGGTCAAAAGGAAATATAGTAATATATCCAAATGCTAAAAACAGCAAACTGAGAATACCATATCTAGATAGACGACCGATGATAGATAAGTGATAGATAGATTATTGATGCTAGACAGATAGATAGATAGACAGATACCCTGTTTCCCCAAAAATAAGACAGTGTCTTATACCCTGTTTCCCCGAAAATAAGACAGTGTCTTATATTAATTTTTGCTCCCAAAGATGCGCTAGGTCTTATTTTCGGGGGGATGCCTTATACGTATTTCAGCGAGAGGCAACACTGTAAGTAGGTCTTATTTTCGGGGGATGTCTTACTTTCGGGGAAAACATGGTAGATAGATAGATACTTTCTAATATAAACAGATGCTGAGGAAATTCATCATCACTAGACCTGCTTTATAAGAAGTGCTAAAGAGGAGAAGCCAGGATGGCTCAGCGAGTTAAGCACCGCTTTACACCCTGAGGACCGAGGATCAAATCCCGGCCCCGGCCCATGTGGACCCATATGCTGAACTGGGTGTGCTTTCCATGTGCAGGCCCCTGGTCCAGTTCGTGCCCTGAGTGGCTACCGCTCACCTGTGTGGAATGAAACCATGTTGAAAACTGATGACGTACAACTATGGAGACTACTCTGGGCCCTCCCCCTTCTCTCTGTCTCTCTCTGCCTCTGTCAAAAACAATAATATAAATCTTAAAAAAAAAAAAAAAAAAGAAGTGCTAAAGGGAATTATTTCTGAGAGTAAAAACAATAAAATGGCAATAGTAAGTTCTTCCCTAACAATAAATACTTGTAATGTGAATGAATTAGACACTTTAATCCAAAAACTAAGTAGCTGAATGGATTAAAAGGTGTAATTCTATGCTGTCTACTAGAAACTTACATTATATTAAGGACATACAAAGACTCTCTGGAAAATATCCAGCCATGTAACTGTTCTCATTATATTGACAATGGCTGGATTTTTTCCAAGCAGCCCTCATATATAGACTGAGCGTAAAAGGACAAAACAAGATATCCCATACAAATGGTATCAAAAAGAGAGCAGAGGTTGTCCTACTATATATGAAAAAATCAAATTTAAGTCAAAAACTGTTAGTAGACCAGAAGGACATTATATAAAAAATGATAGCACATTCAATTCACAAGAAAAAAATGACAATTATGAATACATATGCACCAGACATGAGAGAGTCTAAATATGTAAAGCAAATGTTGACAGAGCTTAAGGTAGAATCAGACACCAACATAAATATAGCAGATTTCAATATCCTACTTTCAATAATGGAATGAACATCAAGAGAGATCAATAAGAAAACAGATGAAAAATTGGAACAGGAAGATCCAAGACGGTGGATTAGATAAATGCTGTGCCTACTGCCTCCCAGGATCACACCAAAAATACAAATAAATTTTAGAAAAATCAACCTCAAGAATTATCTGAAATCTAGCTGAACAGAACCCCTATAATTAAGAACATAAAGAAGATACCACATCAAGACTGATAGGAGGGGCAGAGATACTAAAAGGGTCTATCCCAAGCCCACATATAATGATTGAACACTGGGATGGAAACCTCAATGGTAGAGATCCCCCTTCCCAGAAGAGAGAGAGGTTCCAGCCCCACACCTGGCTCCCTAACCCAGGGGTCCTGTGCAGGGAAGAGGAGTCCCCACAACATCGGGAAGTGAAAATCAGTGAGGACTCTGTCCATCCCAATGAGACAGAAGGCAGCTGGAAACCCAGACACTTTTTTAAAGCGCCCACTCACAGATTTACTCACAAACACTCACCTGGTCTCCATTATAGGGGCAGCAAGAGACATATGGAAAAATATTGAGTTGTGTGGCTTCTGGATGAAGGCTGAAGGGATAGCCACCATTGTCCTTGTGTGGAGCACGCCTCATGTTAGCCTAGAAAAGGGGTATCATCTTTTCAATGTTGAACCTTTCCCCAACAGGCCAAATCAGAGACCACATTGATCTGGTAATATCCATGTTTACGCACCACATGGTGATGCCCTGGGTCTCCATCCAGCACAGGTAGTACTGTACCATGGGGGAGCACTCTCAGCTCCTGGGCATGGAAGCCTTTTAGAACACTGGACAACCTGTAGCAGCTTGCAAAACTCTTCAGGGTTGGTAACGAGACGCAATACGTTGCTGCTGCTCATGGGTGGTTTTCAGGGATCTGCAGTCCTGAGGTGGGTGAGAGATAGCTGCAATGTTCTCAGGGCATTTTTGTGAAATGGTCATGGGCCTGGCACTGGTGCATTAATTTTGTGAAAACCATAGCTCACATTCTATACCTCCCTAGAAGCCTACCCCAACCACATACTGTAGTATTGCCAAAAGTACTCTGGGCTCCTGAGCAGCTGGCCCCACCTCACAACCTGCAGAAGCCTTTTAAACCCATAGTTGCCCATAGTTGGTGGTGGGCAGTAAGCCACAACTTACACCACAGCCTTTCTTATGTAGTTCTCAGTGATCTGAGGTACTGAGGCAAGTGGTAGCTAGCCATGGTGTACTCCAGGCATTTTGCAAAGTAATCACAGGCCAGGCACTGGTACAAGAGCTGAATATGCACTAACCTTATGAAATAACTGGCCTTGGGACCCTGCCCCAATGAGCCAATATTATATCCCCAGACATATTCAACACTGGGTCAACTAGCATGGCCCGCATATCTGAGGAGACTCTTTAAGAAGCTGAACCCTATAAGCAACTGACAGGTGGCAACTGGCCTAGGAAGCCCTAGGCCTTTTGCTAAGCTGCCCCAGAACTGATATCAAATGGTATCAAATGACCTCTGTTCAAAATGAGGCCATGCCCACCCGGTAAAGCACAAACAACAACCTTGTAAATATACACTATATATGGTTTTGTAACTTTTACCAGGTATCCCCTGGCCCATCACAGTCAAGACTGAAATTGGCCTGAAAGGGAGCCTACCTCAAGAGACACCAAAAACAACACAGCTACAGGTCAGCTTCAGACAACACCAGAGCACTACCTGGTGAGACCCATAACCAGCACACACAAAGGGTGTTCCCAATAAGCACAAGTACCCATGAGGACAAACACCCTTCTAAGTGGTCAGCCCCCACATGGTAGCTCATACAATGTGAGAGTAGCCAGTCTTCACTGTCAGTTAGCCTGAAAGTCAGTTCTACCAACTGACACACAAAAATCAGTAAAGGCTCAACTATAACTGGAGAATACACATAACACAAACAAGGCACAATCCTGGAATGCACACACAAGAGATTAGGGAAACTACACCTCCGGACTATATAGAGCACATACTATTTAAGGTCACCCAGCAAATATTGAGATATATTGTAGAGCTATCTAACATTAATATATAGAAGCAAACACAGAGTGGCCACCAGAATGAGGAAACAAAGAAACATGTCCCCAAAACAAGAACAGAAGAAACATCCAGAAATAAAACAAAATGAACTGAAGGCAACCGATCTACCAGAAAAAGAGTTTAAAACACTGGCTATAAGAATGATTAAAGAAATTAGTGAGAATGTCAACAAAAAGATAGTAAGAATACAAAAGGACATAGAAACCATAAGTAGGAACCAGTCAGAAATAAAGAATACAAGAACAAATGAAGACTAAACTAGAAAGAATCAACAGGAGAAGCTAGATTGGCTCAGCAAGTTAAACTCTCGCTTTACAGCCCCAGGGACCAAGAATCGAATCGTGGCCCCGGCCCATGCAAACCCATACACTGAACTAGGATGTCCTTCCCATGCGGGGCGGGGGCGGGAGGGGGGCAGTTTGGTTTTCTCCAGGGCAAGCTTCCCCTGTGGGAGGCCTATGGTTCGGCCCCTGGCTTGAGGGGACGTGCCTCCCAAGTGGGAGGGCCCCTGTCCAATTCCTGCCCTGTGCCGCCCAGTTCATCTGTATGGAACAAAACCATGTGGAAAACTGATGTATTACAATTTTAAAAACTGCTCTGGGCTCTTGCCTTTCTCTCTGTCTCTTTCTCTTTATTTCTGTCAAAAACAATAAAATAAATATTTTTTAAAAAGAATCAACAGCATTACAATAATAATAATAATAATAAGATATTACAAAAAATATATAAAAAGGAAAAGAAAACTATAGGCCAATATTCCTAATAAACATAGATACAAAAATCCTCAACAAAATATTAGCAAACAAAATTCAGCAATACATTATAAAGATCATACACCACAATCAAGTGGATTTCACCCCTTTTATGCAAGGTTTTGTCAATATCCACAAATGATTTAATGTGATATAACACATATCTTATCAATAGATGCAGAAAAGGTATTTGATAAAATCCAGGATTCATTTACGATAAAACTTCTTCGCAAAGTAGGAATAGAGGGAACATATCTTAACATAATAAAGGCCATGCATGACAAACCCACAGCTAATAAATATCATACTCAGTAGGAAAAACCTAACAGTATGCTCCTTAGAAACAGGAACAACAAAAGGATGTCCACTTTCATCACTTTTATCTCACACATTTCTGGAAGTCCTACCCACAGCAATAAGATAAGAAATAAAAGGCATCTAAACGGGAAAGGAATAAGTAAAACTCAATATTTGCAGATCACATACTATATATAATGAACTACAAAGATGCCAACAAAAATATACTAGAACTGAAAAAATAAATTTAGTAAAGTAGCAGGATACAGAATTAATATTCAGAAATCAGTTGTAATTTTATACAACAATAACAACCTAGCAGAAAGAAAAATTAAGAAGACAATGCCATTTACAATTTTATCAAAGAAAAAAAAATAGCAAACAAACAAAAACCTAGAAATAAACTTAACCAAGGAAGTAAAGACCTGTACCCAGAAAATTGTAAGACATTGAAGAGGGAAATTTTAAAAAGATACAAATAAACAAACATGTACCATGACATGAACAGGAAAAATTAATATAGTTAAAATGTCCATACTATCCAAAACAATCTATAGATTCAATAGAATCTCATCAAAATAACAATGATATTTTTCACAAAACTAAACCAACTAACCTTAAAATTTATATCAAACCACAAAAAACAGCCATGGCAGTCCTGAGAGAGAAGAACAAAGTTGGAGGTATGTTACTTGATATCAAATTATATGACAGGGACATAGTAATCAAAACATCATAGTACTGGCATAAAAACAAACACATAGGGGATGCTGGGATAGCTCAGAAGGTTGAGCGCTCGCTTTGCAGCCCCATGGTCCAAGGATCAAATCATGGCCCCAGCCCGTGTGAACCCATATGCTGAACCGGAGTGTGCCCCCAGTTCAGTTCTTGCTGCGGCCCTTGTGCGAGGCCCCCAGCCCAGTTTTTGCCATGTGCGACCCCATGCTCACCAGTGGAATGAAATTGTATCAAAAACTAATAACATACAACTATAGAGACTGCTCTGGGATCTCCCCCTTCTCTCTATCTCTCTGTCAAAAAATTAAAATAAATAAATAAAAACAGATACATAGATCAATGGAACAAGATAGAGAGCTCAGAAATACATTCATGTGCACACTGTCATTTTATCTGTGACAAAGGTAGCAACAATTTATACTGGGGTTGAGAAGGTCTATTCAATACATTGTGCTGGGAAAAATAGAGAGGTACATGCAAAAAAAAAATACATGAAACTAGGCCACCTTCTTATACTATATACATGAACAAACTCAAAATGGAATAAAGACCTGAAACCACAACACTGCTAGAAGAAAATTTAAAAAGTAAACTCTCAGACATTACCCTTAGTAATATTTTTCCTGATATATCTCCATGGGAAAGTGAAACAAAAGAAATAAATAATAAACAAATGGGACTATATCAAACTAAAAATAATTTCATAGCAAAGCAAAGGAAACCATCAACAAAATGAAAAGATGTCCTACTAAATGCGAGAAGATATATCCTAATGATACATTTGATGTGGCGTTAATACCCAAAATTTACAAAAAGCTCATACAACTCAACCCCCAAAACCAAACAATTCAATTAAAAAATGGACAGATGAACTTAATAGCCGTTTCTTCAAAGAAGACATGCAGATGGCCAATAGGTGTATAAAAAGATGCGTGTAGTCACTAATCATTTGAGAAATGCAAATAAAAACCACAATTAGGTTTCAATTCACACCTATTAGGATGGCCATTTGTTTCTTTTTTAAGAATTGTTTTTGACAGACAGACAGACAGACAGACAGAGAGAAGGCGGAGGGCCCAGAGCAGTCTTCATAGTTGTACATCATCAGTTTCGACATGGTTTTGTTCCACTCAGGTGGGCGGGGGCTATGCAGGGCAGGAACTGAACTGGGGACCTCCTACAAGAGAAGACTCCAGTTCAACATATGGGCCCACATGAGAAGAAGACCCCAGTTCAACACATGGGTCTGCATAGGGTGGGGCTGAGATTCAATGTTCAGTCCCTGGGGCTGCAAAGGGAGAGCTTAACCTGCTGAGCCATCCCAGCTTCCCCAGGGTACAGGGAGGGAGAGACAGAGGGAGGGAGGGAGGAGGGAGACAGAGAGGAAAAAAAGAAGAAAGGAAAGAAGGAAGGAATGAAAAAGGAAGGAAGGAAGGAAGGAAGGAAGGAAGGAAGGAAAGGAGGGAGGGAAGAAGAAAAGGAGGGGAAAAATGTCAGTGAACATATGAAGAAATTTGAACCCTTTTTGGAGAAAATGTAAAATGGTGCATCTATTAAAGAAAACAGCAAACCATATGATCCAGCAACCCTATCTTTGGGTATATATCAAAAAAAATTGAAAAAAGTACATTGAAGAGATATTTGTACTCTCATGTTCATTGCAGCATTATTCCCAATACCAAAGAAGTTGAAATAACCTAAATGTTCACTGATGAGTAGATAAAGAAAATATGACCTATGCATACAATGGAATATCATTCATCAATAAAAAGGAAGAAAATCCTGTTGTATATTTACTATGCCACAAATGAACTCTTGAGGACATTAAAGTAAAATAAGTCAGTCACAGAAGGACAAATACTAATGATTCCACTTAAATGAGGAATCTCATGTAGTCAAAGTAACTGAAGTAGAAAGTATAATGGTGGTTACCAGAGGTTGGGCTGTGTGGGGAAATGAGAGTTGCTGTTCAATAGGTATAAAATTTCATTAATACAAGATGAAAATGTTCTAGAAATCTGCTGAACAATACTGTGCCTATATCTAATAATACTATACTGTAGACTTAAACATTTTAAAGGAGGATCGCGTTACGTGTTTTTTACCACAATATCGTTATTGTGTGTGTATATATAATTATATATTTATATATTATTATTAAACATCCATGTATTATTTATAATGCATATATTATGTTATATACTACATAAAATTATGAGTATTTTTCTTTTTAAATAATTAAAATATAGTATATAATGTGTCATTGGTAACCTTTTCTTATGTTTATGATTAAGTTCCCCAGATAATTACATACAGCTCTATTGAAAGGATCAATAAATTATTATTTTAAGTGTCCTTAGTTTAAGAAAAAAAATCTGTGAGGTCTTGATAGTTCGTGAGAAAGCAGAAAATAAGTAAGTAAATGTAATATGTTAAAAGAATAAAAAACAAAACTGAAATACACTAATATAAGCATAGCTAACCGTAAATGCCTACTGCTGTATATACATTCCAGGCACTGAGCTATTTTATTTAATCTTCTCCACAGCCCTGTGAGGAACATATTATCATCACTGTTCAAATAAGTAAAGACAAGACTATGAGGCTAAGCTATTTAGTATCTCGTCCATACTCGAAAGTGAAAGAGCTGGGGTTTCAAGTTCTGGAACCGATGTTGGAACCTAGACCTCTCTGATTGCACTGTGTGTATGTGTGTCTTATTTAAATGGACAGAGTTTTTTCATTGTCAAATAAATACATCTTGTGGCCACTGTGTCATTTAGCTAAGAAGAACAAATCCAGGTCAGCAGCAGTGCCACCAGCTGTGAAACAGGTCAAGAATCACTGAGCCTGGGAAATTACCAGGGGGATCAGGAAATGCCATGGTGCTGCTCTTAGCTGTTGACAAAAATAAATAAACCTGTCGTGTCAAGTGCAGAAGGTGTAGGCAACTCCACAGCACTTAGCCCAGACCAAACACCACCTCAGAGACGAAGATAGGGGACAGCTGTGACCGCAAGGACAGGGCTCAGTCTGCTCATGCCAAGTACTGTCTGCTTTCGCACATGCTTTGTGTGAAGGTAGCCTGTGTGCCTGGGCATGAACAGAAATAAGCAGGGAGCACCAGGCATGTTTCTGTCCCTCTCCTCTCCGTCAGTGACAAAATAGAGGCAGGTAATAGGTAATGGGGCCACTAAGATTCTGGACATTGACATGCCAACCATTTCTGCTTCAACTCAGTACAAAAGAAATAGCAGTTGGGTAGGGATACTCATATATATACTCTCTGGAAAGAGAGCTGAGAAAGAGAAGTGGTTCCCTCAAAGATGAAGAACACCAAAAGTTATTTAAGGACAGCATTTGGTATAACATTGCAGCTCCCCATGTCTATTCTGTACGAGAAACTCATGAAACCAGTTCTAGATCAAATAGGTCTGGAAAGTCCTGTGTGGTACAACCAAACTTGGAGAACCACATTAATGTATTAAAGACTGAGAACTACAACAGGGAAAATACTTGTTTATGTTTGTTTAATCCAGGATTTTCCAAGTGGGAAGCAGAGATAATGTCTCATGTACACATTTTGGACCAGTGCAAAGGAAGAATAGGGCAGGCTCTGGGCTAAACAGTAAATAGGCCTAACCTGAGCAAATCTTTAATTTCTCTGGCATATTATTCACTGGAAAATGGTCATAATAGCAATTACATCAGAGAGCTGTAAGACTTTAATAAAACAATAAATATCAAATGCAGAATTTGTATTAGGTGTGCAATAAATAGTTATCCTTCCACTCAAACACATACTTAAGTATGTGATAAAATTTTTTCCTTGCATGAGAGTTATACAGGTAATTATGTAAGTAACTGTGCAACTATATTGTATGGGAAGACAATAATGGATGAAGTGTAGCATCTGCGCTTTGAGTACTCACATCCAATTAAGAGACAGATGTGTGAACAGATAACTGCATGAGGAGTGCTCTTCTAGAGATCTGCACAAAGTGTTAGGAAAATGTTTCATTTTCCCACAGCAATTCATGGAAGCCTTCAGCACTGAGTCCTGAAAGATGTATGGTAGTGTCTCAGTAGAACAGCAAAATACAACATTTAAGTGATAAGATGATTGCTATTGGTGCCCAGAGATGTGACATATTCAGCACTTAGAGGAAAGCGAAGTTGTTTGGATAGAAATAGAGAGTAAGAGATAGGTTGACTGAAAGAGTTGGTCAAAGGTAACATTCTAAAAGCCGTTGCCTGCTAAAAGAGTTTGGATGTTATCTTTGGGCACTCTTGAACCACTAAAGAGTTTTAAATTGGAATGATAAGATCATACTTTTGTATTTTTGTTTTAGAGTAATTATTCTGATACCAATAGGGAGGCTGATCAGGGGAGTGAAACTAGATGCAAGAGAATGGTGAGAAGACAATAATCTCCACTTGCCTGTTGTCACATTGGTGAGGCCATGGACTAGGACAGTGCTCAAAGGGAGAGGACAGCATGAGGAGATAGAATGGGAAGTGAGATAGAGGTATTTCCTCACATTCTCAGTGTTGGAGAAGGGAAGTACAGAGAGGTAGGAAAGCAGAAACTAATGATCATCATTCTAAATAGGATAACTAGGTACATAGTAGGACAATAAACCACAAACACACAAAAAAAATTGTTGAGGGAAAGGTTTAGGGAAAGATAATAAGGAGAGGTCATTCCTGTTTAGAGATTGCAAATTGAAATGAACAATCCATAAGGTTTAAAGTGACTTGAAGCACAATAAAATTAGAAGTACAGGTCTTGAGTTTGGAATCCTAGTTGGGACTGGAGATACAACATTGATAGCCAAATGAAGAGGCCCCTGGTGCAGAATAAGGGTACAAAGAGTTTCAAAGCATACCAGACCAAGCTGGAGGGAGATAAATGCAAGGTAAAGATAGGAATAAATTGGAGTTCCTGTCTTCAGAAGGATTACAATTCAGTCAGGGCACCAAAATCGATATACTGAATAAAAATTCATGAAAAATTAAGTGCTGAGCTATGTGCTACATAAGGCTGCAAGATTATACAGAATACTAACTAAGACTTGAAATGGAAATAAGTGAGACCTCAAGGACAGGTGGGATTTCTAAACTAAAGGGAAATAGAAGAAATAAAATTTCATTGTCAAAGGCAGAGGGCCAATGAGACATTCATAACAGTGTTATTAAAAGAAGTCACAATGAGGGAAGATTAAGGTTATGATGGGCAAAATTATGGGGATAGGGAAAATCATATACATAAAAAGGAAATGGTAAAGTTAAATGGGTAGAAAGAGATAAGAATAAAGGGAGAATAGTAAAAATATTCAAGATTGGAAAGAGCAGTTTGGAATTGATGTGGTTGCAATAATGTGACGACAGATATTTAACACTTACCATGTCAGAGGGGCTCAATGAACCTCCTGGTTCTCTGGTTTTAGAAGCAAGTCTTGTAATTAGTTTTGACATGCCACAAATGGTTATTTTGAATGACTTACAGGGTTCAAGATGCACCTTGCATTCAGAGTGCCAGATAAGTAAGGTAGCTGCTAGAATATTCCAGGTGAAATATGAGAATCTAGCTTGAGATAATTAAACTTAAAATAATAATTTGAAATAATTAGACTTCCAAGTGGTGCAAATGTAATAGATAAAGGAGAGGAATAGTGAATGAAGATCCCAAGTACAAAAAAATAGCTTTACAGGATTCAGTGGAAAATGAAAATACTGTTCATTAGACATAAAGAGGTATGTGAGCGTGGGCCTGTCTTTTGAGCATCAAACTACACATGCTGTGTATGTCTGTGGGTATGTGTACCTAAGTGTTCATCTTTGTGTGCCTCTCTGCCTTTGTCTCTGGGTCTTTCTTTGCATGAGTGCAGACATGTGTGTGTGTGTGTCCACAAACACACAAAGTCATGTCTCCAGGTCTCTGAGCTTCTATACTCATGAGCTTTCACCTTACTTTTGTGTGACTCTGCAATTGTCACTCTTGGCTGAGTGACATATTGTCTATGTCCTCCTATCTGTGAGTGCATGTCTTTGCTACGGGATTGTGTTCACTTGTTTGAATAGGCATTTGTACATGTAACAACTGTGTTTTGTTTGACCATGAATACTGGTGTATATTATATTTGTAAGTGTGTATGTATGTTTGTGCATGTGTGCCAATTTTCTAAAGTTCTACTGCAGCATACCAGTTGGTGCCTACTGCAGCTAAAGTAAAACTCAAACTGCTCTGAATGACAAATGGGAAAAGCCCCCCACTGTATCTAGCTACACTGGCCTTTTTACTTTTCATAGGAAATTGACCTTATCTTTTACAGCCTATTTCACTATACATCAATGTGCAGATGCAAATATTTCCCTGCCACTAACGTAAAACTTATATCAACCTGAAGTGATATTTTGAGTAAACTGAATCCGAAATTATTTTCTTCACTTTATAATGGTGGTGCAAATCAAGCAGAGCATCTCTTGAGCCATAAAATCAAATTTAACTCCGAAGTCACCCCAGCTTATGGATTTTCCTGCACAGAGACTTTTATATTAGGGGCCTGTGGAGAAGATGTCCTGTTGATTTTTACACATACCAGAAGCACTAGAGAAAGACGTAACTTCATTTTTTTTTACTTATATATTAATAAAATATATGAGATGAACTGTTGTCAGGCTGATGGAGAAGAAAGAAGGAGAAGATCCATGCCAAGGTCAGTTCTGGAATGGTTCATTGGGTCACATAAATGGGGCAAGTGAGAAGTGTCATGCAGGTAGTGTATTTGAATCTTATAGGGATCTAGAATAAAGAGGCCTTGCAATTTGCATAATGGCATAAATGCAAGCACGGGGAGCGAGATGTATACAGCAGGATGCATCTGTGGCAGATATGATTGCAGGCAATCCCAATTTTCAGATATAATCAAGCTGAATTTCACAGAATTATAATGGCAGGCCCAGGATTACAATTTGGGATCCTGGAGTTTAGGAGCTGGGATTCAAACTGATTTCTTTGTTATTATACAGTCTCCAGTTGATGAAGCCACTTCCCAAGGACATGTCTTATCAGAGCTTCTTAAAACAATCTTCCTCGTGTTGGAAGTGGGGGTGAGGGGTCAGTTGCCCATATTACACATAAATCAAAAACAAAAAGAAACCCAATCTTCATTGCATCACAAGATTTTCCCAAACGTAAAGCCTTCTTGGTCAACATGGTTGGCTGCATGAGAAAACTTGGATTTCAAACTCTGTTTGCTATGGTGTTTTTCTCAATTTCACACCAAAATGATGCCTATTAATAATAACTTTTTTTAAAGGCAGTCAGTGCAAGAGTCTCGGGACCCTGTTCATTAACTATAATTCAAGTGGAGGACAGCAGAAGACAACATATCTAGGTTTCAGTTCCCCACACAGAAGTCATGCCAGGTGTTCAGAGCACACCTGGTACTTCCATCACTGCCTACTCATAATGTGACACAGAGTATCCCAACCTAAGATACCATACTGGACAGATGTGTTATAGCATGTCTTACCCCCAATATCTATCCCCCCTTTACGACATAGAAATAAGTCCGGATATTTTAAGTGTGCACATTGCTAAGGGCTAAAAGTCTCATTCCTTCTTACCCCCGGCAACCAGATGGGGCTACCCAGTTCTTACATTAAGGTATAGAAAAACATTTTATAATGACATTCTTGGGGTTCTCCTAAAGTAAGGGGTATCCTGTTCTTTCTTTTTCACCCTGCCTATTTTCCGGAATGAAGATGCAGTGGCTGAAATATCAACAGCTATTTTGAATCATGAAGCAATTTTTTTTTTAATTGTAAGCAATGAGAGCTCAGAAACAAGAACAAAAGTTTCTGCGTTCCTGGAACCACAGAGCAGCTACTAGCCCTGAAACACCCACCTCTGAACTGCTCTTGTATCACATAAACCTATATTGCTGTTTTGCTTAAGCCACCATATTCTGAGTTTTATTATGTGCAGCAGAGCTTGATCTGTCCTGATATAGCAAATAGCAGGCTCTGAGTCCTCAGCAGCTACCAAAAGAAATGCTTTCCCTCCCATTAAACTCCCACTCATGACCAAAATGTCTTCTGGATGACAACTATCAGAAAATAACTGGAGAAGCTGGGATGGCTCAGCGGGTTAAGTGATCGCTTTGCAGCCCCCGGGGCCTGAGGATCGAATCCAGCCCCACCCCATGTGGACCCAAATGCTGAACTGGGGTGTGCCCCCAATTCAGTTCTTTCCAGGGCCTATGCAGGAGGCTCCCGGCCCAGTTCCTGCCCTGCGCAGCCCTGCGCCCACTTGTGGAGTGAAACTATATGGAAAACGAATGCTGTCAACTCTGTACCTCTGTCAAAAAACAATAAAAATAAATCTTAAAAAAAAAAAATA
>PVKE010016047.1:17569-32661 GCA_004027555.1 Craseonycteris thonglongyai
GGGGGGGGGGGGGTAGGGGGGGTAGGGAGGAGAGTGAATGGTTAATTATTTGATTTCTCTCTTATTTCTGAATTATTTTCATTTACCTGATGAATGATTTTTTTTTTTTTTAGTGAAGGTGAGAGACAGAGAGAAGCAGAGAGGGGCCTAGAGCAGTGTCCATAGTTGTACATCATTAGCGACATGGTTTCATTCCACACAGGTGAATGTGAGGCCACACAGGATAAGAAACAAACTGGGCCTCCAGCATGGGAGGTGAGAGCCTTTGCCACTGTGCTGCACCATCCCAGTGGTTACCAGTTGCACAGCATTTCAGCCAATGGGTTTGCACAGACCAGGGCCGGGAATCCAACCCCAGGTCTAGGGATTACGAAGCAAGCTCTCAACTGCTGAGCTATCCCAGCATCCCTCAGACTTTAGTTTTTTAATGCCTGATGCCAAACACCTTCATGAAATTGTATCAGAAGACTAGGTTAGAATAAAAAGAACATGGAAAGAAAACTTAAACAAAATAGAAAATAATGACAATAATAAAGCCAGAGATATCTATTATTATAATCATATCAATGTCTTCAACTCCTTCACATAAAATGACCTCTGACTGTAAAAGAATTAATGCACATAGGTCAAATGAAAATAAAGTTTTAAAATTCAATAAATAAATTTATGGATTGACATTAAGTTTGACTATACCATGAATTCATCCACATTCTCATTGCAGTATCCATTGAGGCTGAGAAAAGGATGAAAACTCATAACACTACAAAAAAATGAAGGCATCAGATCTAATAAGAATTTGAAAAAGCTGACTCTATTTGTAATGCTGATAGTTAACATTTAATAAGTGCTATTAACAGTTGAGCCCTGAAAAACACGTAGGTAAAGGGTACCAAACCCACTTCATTACTAGAAATCTGCATATAACTTGAATTTCCAAAAACTTAAGATGTCCCACAGTATCTACAAGGTATTGATTCTAGGGATCCCTGTGGATACCAAAACCCATGAATGATCAAGATCCTTATATAAAATAGATCAATACATTCAGTCAGCCCTCCACATCAGTGGACTCCCAACCACGAATGGAAAACAGTACCAGTATTTATTGGAAAAAGTTCACATATAAGTGGACCCACACAATTCAAACCCAAATTGTTCAAGGGTCAACTAAACGTACCTACATTATATTACATATTTCATAAACATTACATTATTCAATCCTCACAATAAACCTCTGAGATATGAGATGTTTTATTTCTCATTTTAAAAATTTGGGAAATAAGTTTGTAAAACCTTGTCCAAGATCAAATAGCTAACAAATGAATTACTGAGACTTAAAATCAGGTGTCTGATTGTGAACAATACGGATTTTCATGGGAAAAATAAAGACCCAGGCTTGAGCAAGCAGCATATTAGGTTTGATCTGATTACAGAGATAGCACCAGAAAAATGTTGGGCTATGGTTTTAGTTTTGCCTACTTAGTATTCACTGACTAGATGTCAAGGGACTGCTAATCTAAAAACCTGGCCACATGCCCTCTCTACCTTTCATATAGTAGTACTCTGTCAGCTGAATAGTGTGTCATACCATCCCCCATCCATGTCATTTTTCCTGAGTAGAATAAAAGGTAGATTATGTCAGAAACAACCAGCCAGGAACCTGTGAACTCTAATGGAAAGGTTTAGTCTGTTGTGAAGCCATCTGTGGCAATGTGCTCAGTGAGGAATTTGGATACAGGAAAAGTGTGAACTATTAATAGAAAATAACATTTGCCCATGTATTATAGCAGTTTTGTGAATAAAGTCATGGAGATAAAAATAAGTCTAATATTCTTTGATAAATAGTCCATCAGAAAAATATTTGATAAACTTAAGGCTTAAAATTTGAACTGAGAAGGTAATTTGTTTATGCACAGTGGGCAGGGGGTAGAATCAATATCAACTGAATCATCTACCAGGTAAAGAATTCTTATTACCTCATTAGAGCATGTGTAAAGAAGAGAAGAGTGGGCTTGGGGGAGGGAGAGAAAGGAGACAGGGTGAGGAACAATATTGAGATAAAAGTAATAGGGAAACTCAGAAGAAAGACATCATTATAAAATTAATCTACTGAAGAATCAGAAGAAAATTTGAGGAATCCATATAGGATCTTTAATAAAGAACAAAACTCTATGCTTTATAAAGAAACAGAAGTACTCAAGAAAGAAGTTGAGGTTCAAAACCAAGTGGGTAAAATAATAAGCAAGGTAAATGAAATATATCAAGGAAATCACAAATGATGGAATCAGAACTCATCAGAAGCCATACCAGCAATTAATTCTACAAAAATGTAAATCAGTAATTATTAGAAATAAAAGCTTGATAAATACTTTCAGAATTCTGAAGGGAAATGAAATGCAAAGAATATACAACAATAAAAATAGATGTCAGTATGTTAAAAAGGATAAGTATGGAAACCTAAAGTATATATAATTGTTTCTGAAAATAAGACCAGATTTTTTTTAATGCAAAATAATTAAGATATTTTAAAAGAAAACCATTCTTAAAAAGAAATACAGATTTCTTTTTTTCAAAGTGAGAGTTCTTAACATTCCAAGCAAAGGTAAACACATAACAAAACTAAGTGCCCACAGCCAACATTTCTTTTTTTTTACTTATTTATTGTTTTACCACAGTCTTGTCCTACTTGTTTCCACCCCAAGCAAGTATATAGTAATTAAATTCTTTTTTTTTTAATTTATTGCAGTGACATTAATTTATATCAATTACATTGTTTCCAGGTGTACAATTCTACATTACATTGTCTATACATTGCATTATGTGCTCACCACCCAGAATCAGCTCACTTCCCATCACCGCATGTTTGATTCCCCCCATCCATCTCTCCCATCCACACACCCCCACCCCACCACTCTCAGGTAACCACTAAACTATTGACTGTGTCCATGAATCTTTGTTTCTTTGTTCCTTTCAGTTTTATATTCCACCTATAAGTGAGGTCATATGTTTCTTGATTCATTCTGACTCATTTCGCTTAATAATATGTTTTCAAGGTCTGTCCATGTTGTCACAAATGACTGTATTTCATCTTTTCTTATGGCTGAGTAGTATTCCATTGTGTAAATGTACCATAACTTCTTTATCCAGTCATCTGGGATCATTTCTATTGTTCACTAATCAACATTTTAGAATTATAAAAATATAAGAACTCTACATGTATAAATAAAGATACAAATACTAAGCTGAGAGTAAACATTACACACAGCCTCATTGCTTCCTTCACACGAATACTATAGAAAGACATTTACAGATATGCAAGTATTAAGATGACAAGCTGAACATAGCAATGAACTTCACTTCAGCATGAAGCGTCAATAAAATGATCTCCCATAAAGGAATTATAGGAAGTCACAAACTCACAAAAATAGAGAAAATGGAAACCAATCAAAGCATATTTGGATGCTAGAAAGCTGAAGGAGTAATGTAACTGACTCAATTTGGCCAGAGAAAGATGAATAGCTAATCCAGAAGTTAGAAAAACTCATAAGAAACTCAATTTACTATCAAAACTTTCCAAATCTGAATAAATAGCACAAGTAATATCTGTAGAATTGGATGTGAAAAGCAAATTAAAAATGGAGGACCTGTTGAAAATCTGGTTAAGAAACAAACAGACCCCTCTTTTACTTTAGGGCATGCCACAAAGCTGGGTTGCTCACTTTCCACCATTGTGGAAGGAAATGAGAGTTTGATTTTCCAGACAAGGTAAAGCAGAGAGTCTCAGGACTGCATTGCTTGCAGGTGAGAATGGAATCTGCTGACTATGATTATTAATCTGAGTCTAATGACTGGGTGAGCTTGATGTAGCATTCCAAAAACAAAATGCTGAGAATTAAAGAATGAAATGAAGGTTCAGTATTGGTATTTTCATCATTCTCTCTTCACCATTATCTCCATATTCTGACAATCAAGAGTATTCCATTAATGTAGAACAGTGAAAGTTTTATTTTTTCCTGGTGAATCTGACCATCTCACAGGATAGAAAAAACTTCCTAGTGAAATCTTCCAGAATAGTGACCAAAATAGATAATTCTCACCCATCTACAGAGAGCTTCCAAATAGAGGTCTTGCACACATCATGCTTAAATATAAGCAGATATCCAAATATTGACAAAAATTTAGAAAAGCATTTTATATGAAAACAGGGACCAATACAGAAAAAAAATAAAGAAAAATCAGGCTCACAAAGAGGAGAAATTTAAATAACTAATGGTGATATCCTCTGAAGCAAGTTTAAACAATGCTAAACCTCTAAGATCTTGCTCCCCAAACATACATGTAACTAAGTCTACATGTTTTTGGAGATAACTATATAATTGGGAGTCCTTTGTATTAACTCCCATGTAAAATACAATGTAGATTAAGTAATAAAACTGTACTAATCGAAAATTTACACATTCTTTTATATAAAACTTGACAGTAATCACAGCAATTATTATTAAATGCTCTACAAGATGGACCACTCTCCCATCACCCTGCTCTGTGGATGGTACCGCCACTAAATCATGTTCAGTGTTAAATTAATGGGTTTATAATTAAGAGAGTCATGTCTCAGGGTGGAAAATAATTAACTCTAGACTGAACACTGCTTCACTCCAGCCTAATCAGTCATAAAAACAAGAACTGAGAGGATCAAATACTTTCCAAGTAAATTAACTATATCTCAGAATGAAGATAAAAATTATTCACAAGAATCATAAATATCCAGCAATCACAAGAAAACATCACAATTTTTGGTGCCCCATAAAAAATTATTAGGAAAGCAAAAGAGCAGAAAAATATCACCCATAATGAGAAAAAATATCAATTAATTGAATTAGGGATACATATGAAAATATGATAGTTGACCGTCCTAATTTTATCAAACTATAAACTCACAGGTCCAAGAAGTTCAAAAAATCTAGCACAAAAATGAATAAATAAATTAATGATACCAGGGAACATAATCAAGTTTCTTTAAATTGTAAATGAAGAGAAAATCTTAAAAGCAGACAGAGAGAAAAGACATATTACATACTCAGAAGCAAATGTAAGAATGACAGCAGATTTCTCATCAAAACAATGCAATTTAGAATATAGTTTAGTAACATTTTTAAAGTATTATAATGGGGCAAGGTAGAGGTACAGGGCAAAACTTACTTAGCAAAAATATCTTTGAACAATGAAGGTGAAATAAGACTATTTCAGACATAAAATATCTGAAAGAATTCATCACCTCCAGACCCACACAACTTAAAATTTTTTAAAAAAGTCCTTCAGGCAGAAGGAAACTAATATGAGTTAAAATTATAGATCAAAACAAATAAATAAAGACACCAGAAATGGTAGCTATATATGGGCAAATATACACTTTTTCTTAATACAATATACTCTCAGTTAACCAGCACCCATGGGGATAGGCAGATGCCAGATAAATGTACCCGACATTCTCAACCAACCAGCAAAATGCTCAAGCAATGGCACAACAAATCTTCTTGAGCATGCCAATTGCTTGAGTTCTGGTTTAACTGAGAGAGTCTATCTACTGTATTTAAATATTTTTTAAGTATTTGATTTTTTAAACAAAAGCTATAACAATGGCATGTGAAGTTCATAATACTATATGTAAAATGAAAATATATTATATTACATAGTATTACATGTAAAACTATATGCAAAATGAAAAAATAGCATTAAGGTCAGAAGGGGAGAAAAAAACCCCAGCATTATAAAGTTCTTAAACTTCATGTGAAGTGGTATAATATCAGTTAAAGGCAGACAATGAGAAGTGAAAGATGTATAATATAAACCTATAGAAATGCTAAAACTGGGGAAAGCTGGGATGGCTCAGCGGGTTAAGCACTCACTTTGAAGCCCCGGGGACCAAGGATCGAATCCTGGCCCAAGCCCATGCAGACCCACATGCTGAACTGGGGTGTGCCCCCAATTCAGTTCTTGCTGGGGCCTATGTGGGAGGCTCCCGGCCCAGTTCCTGCCCTGCGCAGCCCTGTGCCCACCTGTGGAGTGAAACTATATGGAAAACTAATGTCAATTATGGAGACTGGTCTGGGCCCTCCCCCTTTTCTCTGTCTCTGTTTCTCTCTGTCAAAAATCAATAAAATAATTCTTTAAAAAAAAAAAAGAAAAGAAATGCTAAAACAACAAAGCACAAATTTATACTACTAAATCAACTAAGGAGATAATATGGAAACAAAAACATTAATTCAAAAGAAGGCAGAAAAAGAGGAAAACAGAACAAAGAACAGATGGATCAAATAGAGAACAAATAGCAAGAAAACAAAAGACAAGATGATGTTATAATTCTAAAATGTTGACTAGTTATTTAATTGCATAGTTATTTATTTGTATCACTTTGGAATACTGAGATCTCTTTCAATTTGCAAAAACAATTCTTAGTTTTTCAAGGGTTATTTTCCTTTAAAATATCTTAGGAGAGGCTAATTTTGCAACATGAAATGCCAATATGAAATAAAATATATTAATATATTTATGATAAAAAAATATTTCAATATCCTTTATATATTAAGAATTTTTTATGAGAAAAACAAAAGTGATCCTCAACAGAAAAATAAGCAGCAAATAAACATAATTGAATATTTATAAAGGAACAACAAATACCTGATGAAAGTATGAAAAACATCAGCTCTTCCCTAATTTTACAAATGGAAATTCAAATAAGCTATTCTGTCCATCAAATTGACATTATAAACTGCACTATATTTTTTCTGCCAAGCAAAAAAGAATAGGTCACCTTCATATAATCCGAGAGATACTACAATCAGTCTGCAAATAAATAATTACTGAACATCTATTATTAGGTGTCAGACACGAAGTACAAATTGTATTTATTATCAAAATTCTTAAACTTACTCATGTCTTTTCTCCCACTACTTCTACTGATTAAAATCTTTCTTATGGGAAAGTGAAAAACTGTAAAGAGAAGCTACCACATTTTTAAATTAATAAAATATAACAACATAAATGTCCAATTGTAGAGCATTCATTAGCAAATTGTAACATCCATATAATAAATTGCAAGAAAATAGTTTAGAAATAGTAAAATAATATAAAACAGGTTAAATTGCAGTTTGTTGAAGAGTCAGGTGGCAGACTGACAAGCCTCATGTGCTAAGTATCAGCTTACTGCATATGTGGCTTGAAAATCAGTATTATATACCAATAGTGAATAAAAATTTGGGGGTATGTATATATACAGATACATACATACACATAGTATTTAAAATAAACAAGATATATAATCTATAAACAGGTTTTAAAATGTAAAATTAGGGGAAGCCGGGATGGCTCAGTGGGTTAAGCACTCACTTTGCAGTGCCGGGGACCAGGGATCGAATCCTGGCCCGTGCCTGTGCAGAACCATATGCTGAACTGGGAGCTCCCCCAGTTCAGTTCTCTCTCTGTCTGTCTCTGTATCTCTCTCTCTCTCTCTTTCAAAAATAAAAATAAATAAATAAAAATATATTTTAAAATGTAAAATTAAATATATATAGAGACACACTAAATCAAACATGAAAAAAATTAGAACTGTAAATACTATAATCCGGAGGTCCCCAATCTTTTTGGCATGATAGGTGGGTTTCATGGAAGACAATTTTTCCATGGCAGGAGGCAGGGATGTGCATATGTAGTTCACAATAGTGTTCTCAGTCTGCTACCACTGATCTGACGGGAGGTCGGATCTCAGAAGGTAATGCAAGTGATGGGGTGTGGCTGTAAATACAGATGAAGCTTTGATCACTGTCCCACCACTCATCCACTGCCTGCTGTGCAACCTGGATCCTAACACAGTTGGGGACCCTAGCTATAAAGACCCTTACAGCTTCTACTTCTACTTGTATTTCTACTTCTAATATAATTGATGTCTCAAATCCCAGCTTCTCTCTTGAATTCCAGATTACTATTAACATATCTAAGTTCAAAGTTAACAAATCCAAAAATAAAACTCTTTATTTTCCCTTCTTTGGTCCCCTTCCCCTAACTGGGTGTTCCTATCATGAGTAAGCTAAAATGTTTTTCTTTTTTTTCAATTTTTACCAAGGACTACAGGCCTCCAACCAAGACCTGCCATTTTTGTCTTCAAATCATATTTCTAATTTGACCTTCTACTTTCCCAATCACTATTTGTACTCTTGCTCTCTAAAATCTATTTTCCAGTCATTTTTTAAATCTACAGAGCCAATCATATAGATCCCTCTCCAATGACTTCCCATCACCACACTTAAAATCCAAGCTCCTTTCCATGGCTTCAAGAGCCTCAATAATCTGGTCTTTGCCTTTGTTACTGACCTAAGATCTATTACTGTCCACCTTGCCTAATATTCTGAAGGCACTAGCCTCAAGCAGGTCAAGAGTGTTCCCATCCCAGGGTGTTGTCTTTGCTTTCCCTAGAAGGCTCCTTTGCAAATATTCAACTTTCTGCTCAGAGAGGACTTCTCTGACTACTTCTAAATGAGCACACTCTTCCTAGATCCTGTCTACCTGGCACAATGTATCAAGAATGTGCCCTCATTTATGGCATTATCTGAATTCATCTCTCTCATATTCTTACTGATTCACTGAGTGGCAAGGATCTAATCTAAAATCTAAGCCCCTAACAGCTATATTGCTTAAATATTAATAATACTGTAGCTATATTTGGGCAGTGATTTTTATTTTCTTCTTTTTGCTTATCTACATTTTCCACATTTTATATGATTGATAAATATTACTTTTAAGGTCAAAACAAAAAGTTTATATGCATAAACTTAAAATAACAATGGCAAAACTTAAGGAACACATGGGAGGCATTTTCCTTGACAATTTGATTAATTAATTTCTTCAGTTGTGGGCAAGTTTTAAGATAATCTTTGTTTGAGTGGAACATTAAATAGGAAATATATCATACAAGAAGAGAAAATAATGTGAAAGAGCTGTTCTTAAATTTGGAAGAAACTGTATAGGTTAATTTTACCTCCTGAAAGAAACAGGAAGACAGAAGTGGCCTGACACTTTCCTGGCATGAGTGATCTTAATATTTTAAACCACAAGAGGGAAGAAGCCAAGAGCAGAGTGGAAATTTAACTGAAGACCAATAGCCCATAGCAACTTTACTGTATTCATTTATTATTTCTAATAGTTTTCTGGTGGAGTCTTTAGGATTTTCTATATAAAGGATCATGTCATTCGAAAAAAGTGACAGTTTAACTTCTTCACTCCCAATTTGGATGCCTTTTATTTCTTTCTAATGGCTCTGGATAGAACTTCCAGCACTATATGGAATAGCAGTGGTAACAGGGGATATCCCTGTCTTGTTCCTGATTTCCGAAGAAAAGGTTTCAATTTTTCCCCGTTCAGTACAACATTTGCTGAGGGTTTGCCATATATGGCCTTTGTTATGTTGAGATATTTTCCCACTATAGCCATTTTATTCAATGTTTTGATCCTAAATGTATATTGATCGTGTTGAATGCTTTTTCTGCATCAATTGAAATAATCATATGGTTTTCATATTTTATTTTGTTCATGTGGTATATGACATTGATTGATTTGCATATGCTGAACCATCCTTGTGCCCCCGGGATGAATCCCACTTGATCGTGATAACTTTTTAATGCACTGTTGTATCTATTTGCTAGTATTTTGTTTAGAATTTTTGCATTGGTGTTCATCAGAGATATTGGTCTATAGTTTTCTTTTTTTGTGATGTCCTTACCAGGCTTTGGTATTAGGGTAATGCTGGCCTCATGGAATGAGCTGAGAAGTACTGCCTCTTCTTCAATTTGGGGGGAAAGTTTGAGAAAGATAAGTGTTAGTTTCCCTTTGAATGCCTGGTAAAATCGTTAGTGAGAACATCTGGTCCTGAACTCTCGTTTTGGGGAAGGTTTTTAATAATTGTTTCAATTTCTTTGTTGATTGGTCTGTTTAGATTATTCAGTTCTTCTTGATTCAATCTAGGTAAACTATATGTTTCTGAAAAGTTGTCCATTTCTTCTAGGTTGTAAAATTAGGTAGCATATGGTCCTACATAGTATTTTTGTATGATCCTTTGTATTTCTGTGATATTGGTTGTAATTTCCCCCTCTTTCATTTGTAATTTGGATTATTTGTGTCTTTTCTCTTTTTCCCTTGGTAAGCCTAGCCATGGGGTTGTCAATTTTATTTACTTATTCATTTTTTCCAAAGAACCAGCTCTTGGTTGCATTAATTTGTTCTATTCTCTATTTCATTTAGTTCTGCTTTAATTTTTATTATTTCCTTCCTTCTGCTAACTTTGGGTACTTTTGGTTCTTTTTCTAGTTCTTTAAGATGTGATATTAAGTTGTTTACTTGTGATTTTTCTTGTTACTTGAGATAGGCCTGTAATGATATAATTGTCTCTCTTATTATTGCTTTTGTTGCATCCCAGTAATTTGGATATGTTGTGGTTTCATTGCCATTCATTTCTATATGGTTTTTTAATGTCTTCTTTTATTTCTTCTTTGATCCAGTTATTTTTTAATAACAATTTGTTTAATCTCCATCTATATGTGATTTTTTTTCCTGCTTTCTTTTTAACTCCATTCTCTATCGCCCATCCAACTGGTACCCATTGGAGTAATGGTAGTTTAATAAAGAACTGGCAATAAAAGTGAAGCTGAACAGAGTCCAGCTAACCTTATTTTAGGTAAAAAACTGGGGAAGCCAGGATGGCTCAGCGAGTTAAGCACTTATTTTGCAGCCCCAAGGACAAGGATCGAATCCCAGTGCTGGCCCACGCAGATGGTGAACTGGAGTGGGCTTCCCATGCAGAAGACCCCCAGTTCAGTTCTTGCCCCACCAGTTCAGCCCCTGGCTTGAGGGGGCATGCCTCCCATGTGTGAAGCCCCCAACCCAGTTCCCACCCTGAGTGTCCCCTGCCCACCTGTGTGGAACAGAACCATGTCAAAAACTGATGATGTACAACTATGGAGACTGCCTTGGGCCCTCCCCCTTCTCTCTCTCTCTCTCTCTCTCTCTCTCTCTCTCTCTCTCTCTCTCTCTCTCTCTGTGTGTGTCTCTGTCAAGAACAATAAAATGAACCTTTAAAAAAAAGAACTAAGGAAAGGTTTAAGTAGCTTCATAACACAAATGATTAGTAATGAAAGAAAGACTTTGATTTACGTATAAAGGTTTAACTTAAGTTGGTATGCTGGAGAAAGTTCTTAGCTTTCCAATTCTCTAGGAAGGAATAAACCCCATGGTTATGTATCAACATTGTTGTATTGGTTTCACTTATTGGCTTCTCTACCAGTGACAAGAATTATAGACTAAGAAAAAGTGTGAACTCACTCATTTGATAACATTGGTACATTCTCTTAGGGTCAGTGGAAAAGGCCAGCCAGCAATTTGGTGTTTTCTCCTTGCCCTTACCTTTAAAAGGGTTTACTCTGCCCAGAAAGGGATGAAAAGTATAACAGGATAATGAGAATGTTAAAAGTGAGTGACTGACTTCTCCAATGAGAACAATACCCTTGACTTATCAAATGATCAACAAAATGATAGCACTTCTTCAGATAGAGCAGGGTGCCTGGTTACTAAGGCAGCCTGCTCTGCAATTTCCACCTTTCTAGTACCTCCTACTGTACTCCCCAGACAAGAAAGCTCAGTGAATATTTTTAAGTAATTTGACACTTTTCTATTTGTTAAAATTTTAGTTCACTGGTACACTTGCCCTCAGTATCCACAGGACATGGGTTCCAGGACCCCTTGCAGACATCTGTACTGATAAATGCTGAAGTCCCATTTGTCAGAAAGCATTGTATTTACGTATAACCTAAACACATCTTCCTGTATATGTTAAATTGTTTCTAAACGACTTATAATACCTAAAACAATGTCAATACCATGTAAATAGTTGTTATACTGTTTAGGAAATGATATCAAGAAAATAAAAGCCCATATATGTTCACAACAGATACACTCATTATAGGCCTAACTACATAGTACATAAATGTCAGCAACAACGTAAGTTTTTTTTTTAATAATATTTTTGATCCTCAGTTGGTTGAAACCATGGGAAAAGGAAAATGTGGAAGCCAACGATATGCAGGTATAAAACCCACCCAACCTATAGCAACAATATGTGAACTCATGAACCTGTCCTGGAAATCACTGTTTATTTGAGCTAAACTCAAATTCAACAGACAATTGCAGAAGTTATGAAGAATAAGAATAGATTTTTGAAAAACTAGTCTGTTTTCTTTTGTTGTTATAACAAAATTCATTTAGTTAAACAAAGTTTTATTTTCCATTCCATTCAGAAAGTTTTCCTTCTCTATATAAGCTTTCTGTGGACAAAATTCATTTAGTTAAACAAAGTTTTATTTTCCATTCCATTCAGAAAGTTTTCCTTCTCTATATAAGCTTTCTGTGGCATATATGAGAGTTTGGCATCACTAATAGGTAAATGATCAAGACTGATGTGAACTTTGTCATATCAAGTCATTAAATACATTTATGTAGAATCAGTGCATTATAGTATATGAATCTAAGAAATAACATAGAGGGCTAGCTACACATGGCTGATGCGCTCCCTCCTCCCCCCTCCCCCAACTAAGCTTAATTATTTCAGTTAAACGCAGATTAACTTAGGATTTCCATTTATCAAAAAGGCCTAATTGCAGTTTGATACTTTTTTTCCCTAAAGGATGCTATGATCATTATTCAGATAGTGTAGGTCAAGAAGCTAAGAATTTAGTGACAACAGACTTGTTATTGAAAAATAGTAAAATACAGCTAAGAGGAAAATAGGCTTTCAGTGAGAGAGACCAGGCTTCACATCCAGCAACTCCATTTAGTAGCCAGTGAATACATAAAAGTCACTTAATATCTCAGAATTCTAGGTTCCATATCAGTACAGCTACAAAAACAAATTACATACATTGGGCAGATTCATGTGAAGACTGAAGTCAATATATGCATAGGGCTGGCCAATTAAAGATACAAAACACAGTGAAGCAGGGGATACCTGGGTAGCTCAGCAGTTGAGTGCTTACCTCTCAGTCACGAGGTCTGGGGTTCCCCAACCCAACACATGCAGCCCATGTGCTAAAATGCGGCATGACCGGTGGCTGCCCAGATGGCTCAGTGGCGAGGGTTCTGACCTCCCATGAGGAAAGCCCCTGGTTTGGTTCCTGCCCCTTGTGGCCCCACATCCACCTGTGAGAAATGAAACTAAGTCACTACTAATGATGTGCAACTATGAAGATTGTCTGGGCCCTCCCTCCTTCTCTCTCTCTTCCTCTCTCTGTATCTCACTCTCACCTTTCAAACAATAAAATAAACCTTAGAAAAAAATAAAGTGAAGCAATTATTTTAGATACTTTATGGATCACACGCTGTAACATGTACTTCTATACAAAAAGTATTATAGGAGGCTACATTTCTCTTTAAAGCTGGGATGCACTGCTTGTGTTATCATACCATTCACAATTATTCTAAGAACAGTGCATTCCACATAACAAACTGTTAATCCATAATTGTGAAATGAGTGACTGATAACTGAGATCCTATAGCTTCATATACTATCATCTCTATGCTGGTGGTTCCTAATTTTTCCAGCTCCAACTTTTTCCTGGATCTCCTCCAATTCACTTATCCAATATCCTGATAGATAATCCCACCTGAATTCCTGATAATATCATTTAGGATGGTCCAAACAGACTCTTTAATCTCTTAACTCTTCACTATACTCTGCCCCTTACCAGTCTTCCTCTCCTAGCAAACAACAAGACATTTGATCTTGTGCTTTGCCAATGTCTAAACTCACTCACAGTGTATTATAGTGTATATTTTCCCATACCCCTCAGGACTCCAGAAATTATACATATTTTTAAGATTTATTTCATTGTTTGAGAAGAGAGAGAGACAGAGAGACAGAGACAGAGACAGAGAGAGAGAGAGAGAGAGAGAGAGAGAGAGAGAGAGAGAAAGGGAGGGCCCAGAGAAGTCTCCATGGTTGTGACATAGTTTCATTCCACACAGGTAGACATAGGGCCAAGCAGGGTGGGAACCAAACTGGGGGCCTCCTAAATGGGAGACTAGAACATTTACCATCATCTTGGTGGTTACCAGTTGCAATGAAATCCAACATACGGGTTTGTATGGGACAGGGCCATGATTCAATCCCGGACCACAAGTTGCAAGGCAAGTGCTCAACCTGTTGAACTATCCTGGCATCCCCAGATATCACACATTTTTAAGTTTTTCCAAATTTATATTTGTTCTAGTTTATAAGTCCTTGATTAACAATGAATTTCGTTATCTCACTGACATGATATAAATCTTCCAAATGCCAGTATTTGGATCAATCACTCAAACTATTTCTACATGACCACCTGCACTGACCAAGGACTGATTAAATTTCAGTGTTTATCCTTAAAAAAATTTACTCAATAAATTTTAAAATTTATTGAATAAATTCTAATCCACATTTTAGAAAATCTTTGCATTTATAGCCAAAAGCTTTGCTGTTCTCTGAATTATTTAAATTGGTAGCAGTATTTCTTTCACTTATGGCCCCATCTCTTGTGGTTGCTTTGGTTAAGGACACAGGACAGAAAACTTCAATTCCAAAATGTTTCCAGATCTCATTATTGTGATTCATTGTGTGTACATGTGCTTTCTGATTTTGGAAGCTCTGACAAAGCATTCATCACCCTATAACTTCACCCAGGAACCTTCATAATTTCAGCTCTAATTACTATTTGTACTTGCTTGTGATTTCTGTTGTTTTGTTTTGTTTTTTGTTTTTCGAGGTATTTTGTTGTTGTTGTTGTTGTTGTTGTTGTTGTTGTTGTTTTTGCCTCCACAAACTGAGTTTACCTCCTCTCTCAAACCATCAGTAAACTGGGAAGTCAAAGCACCACTAGGAGTAGAACATCAGAGTAAGTACATTATATTCTTTCAGATAATCACTCAGCTTAAAATACTTACATGAGTCTGTGATATTTAAGGAATAAAGTATGATTTGCTGTTTATTAATTTTCTTGAAAAGGCTAATTAATCCACGCTTA
>PVKE010016048.1:0-32550 GCA_004027555.1 Craseonycteris thonglongyai
CCAATGATGTGCAACTATGGAGACTGTTCTGGGCCCTCCCCCTTCTCTCTGTCTCTGTCTCTGTATCTCTCTCTGTCAAAAACAATAAAAAATAAAATAAAATAAATTTTTAGATTTCAGGCTGTAACACTTGGTGCATACGTTTTAATTAATACTGCTTTCATATTCTAAGACAAATATTTGTAAGTTATAGTGGGGTCAGAGATAACCAATTAAGAAAAAAATTAGCAAAGATATTGCTTGAAAAATACATAAAGTAATGTGAAGTATTTGCTTTGATACACAAATATATATTAGTTATCTTCAAATATTTGAAACTCTATTACATAGAAGAGAGAGACAGCTTCTTTGCTACTGGGTTAAATTTGCAAAAATTACTGATACTGTAAATACAGCATTCCAGCAGTGAAAAGAAAAGTGACTGCTAAAGAAGAGATTCTATATTAAGACAGACTACTAAATTATGTCTATAATTTTGTTGAATTCGATTTGCTATGATTTGCTGAAATTAATAATCATGTTCTTTGTAAGTTACAAGACTGCTGTAAATTATTAAAGTACATTGGATGTAAGTCAGCTGACTGTTATCTTCAAGAGACTATATATTTACCAGAAATTTTGTATATATATTAATAGTTTCATTGAGAAACTTATCTTTGGCCAATTGCAACCATTTTATCTTTAAAAAAGTAATCCAGTTTCCATTTGGTTGCAGTACAATAAAGTAAGAGATAATATAAATACCTTTTAAAATCTCGTCATCATTCAGGGACGACAATAAGATTGTATGTACTGAAAAACAAGCAATTCTCCTATTTAATTTTCAAACCACTCTTTCTAGATGTTTTAGGTAACTTTGGAAATAGCTATTTTACTTTCAATTTTACTTGTAGAAACACAGTCACTTGAATATGCACCCTTACTTCACTACTGAAGCTTTAATCAACTCGGATAACTTGATAATATTGTACCTACATAAGAAAATTTTTCATGCATGCCTGTGAATATTTTATCCTTGTTCCTCTTGATAATGTCTGGAATCAGAAGAACTATGCAATAATCCCCATATAACATCTTCATGTACACCTACTGCAGCAGTTCCATTTATATATTCTACAAACACTAATTATTTTCATAGAACGCACTTAATTAACTCCATCCCATTGCAGAAATCTCATCTAGAGAAAATGATGAAGTTCGGCTAATTGCAATCTGGGAGAGTATGTGCCTTCAACAGGTGCAACCTCCGACATCTATTTTGTAACTTTGTTAATGAATAAATATACATTTTAGAATATCATGTTTAGTTTCATTCTATTGTGTCCTATATACAAATTTATGGCTGTTTTCATCCAAGTTTTTGGTTTCTGTTGTCAGGTTATTATTAGAAAAATAAGTAAAATTAAATCATGTTACATAACCTATAACAGGCATTTATAGGTATTTTAATTTAAGCAAATTTCCCATCAGTGTCTGCTTTAACTTAAAGTAAAAAAAATAATCAAACAAGTTTACTCTAAAATCAGAGCTAGTGAATTGTTATTTACTGCTCAGTACATTTGTCAAATGCCTCTAAATTCCTTCCAGTGTAGGACATTCAAAGAAATTGAAATCAATCTTCCATCAGGAATTGGAAGTATTTTTTAATGCTTTTCAACATCTATAAACCTTATACCTTGTCAATTTTATAGTCTATTTAATATTTTGACCTCACAAAGCCTGTTTTCCAGAGCAGAGTATACCAAAGATCTTATTTATTTGTGCTAAAGAAGGAAATAAGATTATATGTAATATATTTTGTAATGTAATGAATAAATTGCTTATCTACTGCCTTAGTATAAGCAAAAGCAATTAAAAGCACAGCAAACCAATACATACTTTATAAAATAAGTTCAACAAAGTTCAATAAAATCTAAATATTTCCTATGAAGATAAATCAGAATAATTTTGAGATTTCAAATTATTCCTAAAATACATGTTTTGATGCCTCTGCTGTATTGGTTCCATGTTGGTTCCATGCCCTTTGTTAGCTTACATGATAGATAAAATTATTGAATAGCTCCCAAGTTTCTCTGCCCCCCACCCCCAGTGTCTATGCTTCACAAATCCCTAGGAGGGTAAATATGATGGATTTGACTACTATGATTAGATTATGTTACATGACAAAGTTGACTTAAAGAAAAGAAGGTTATCCAAGTGAGCTCAACCTGATCACAAGTTTTTTGGAAAGCAGTGAAGTTTCCCTGGTGGATAGAAGCAGAAGAGAATATCAAAGACTCAATTCGTGAGAAGCATTCAATGTGCCATTGCTGGCTAGAAATGTAGTGGGTCACGTGAAAGAGAATGTGGGTGGCCACTGGGAGCTGAGAGCAAACCCTGGCCAACAGTCATTAATTACATGTAGCTCTCACTCCTATAACAGCGAGGAACTGAATTCTTCCATTCAAAATTGATTATTTCATTTCAAAATGAGCTTGTGAGCAGATTTTTCTACAGAGCCTCCAGAATTTGGCCTTTCAACAGCATGATTTGAGTCTGAGACCCAGTCGAACCCCTTGAATCCAGTCAAGCCTACTTTAGTTCTGATATATAGAACTATAAACTAAAGTATGGATTTTTTAGACACCATGTTTGTATCAGCACAAAACATAATAGCTATGAAAGAAAGAAAAGAAAAGCTAATGCAGCTAATATTACAATACTGCAGAATATTTGATGTTATCAGCCAAGCCATTACTATTCCAACTTACTCCAATAGCATTATTCACTTTTGAGATGAAAATCTGGCATGTACTCTCAGTATATGTAATAAAGAGATGTGAACAATTATAGATGAATTGAGACAACTCTGGATAAAAGCAGACCGTTCAATATTAATTTAACACAACTGTTAATTTCACTGATATTATGTGCTGTCACACTTTATTCTGTATGTTCAGTACTTAGCTGGTATTCTGTACAATATTCCAAAAGTTTCAGATGATAAATATTATAGAAAAAAAATAGAAGCCAATGTGATAAAGAATAATTAATGTTTACAGGAACACTTCTTTTTTTAAGGTGTATTTTATTGTTTTTGACAGACAGACAGAGACAGAGCGAAGGGAGAGGGCCTAGAGCAGTCTCCATAGCTGTATGTCATTAGTTTTCAACATGGTTTCATTCCACACAGGTGGGCAGGGGCCACACAGGGCTGGAACTGGGCTAGGGGCCTCCCACATGGGAGGCACACCCCCTTGAGCCAGGGACCGAACCAGGGATGGGAGGCAAAAACTGAACTGGGGGCCTCCTGCATGGGAAGAACACCCCATTTCAGCATTTGGGTCTACACAGTCTGGGACTGGGATTCCACCCTTATTCTCTGGGGCTGCAAAGTGAGTGCTTAACCCGCTGAACCATCCCAGGTTCCCCAGGAATACTTTTAATGGCATGGTTAGTGAAGATCTGGATGAGCAACTAATATTTCAACTGAAATCTAAATGTGGAGATAAATCATACCAGGCAAATCTTGCAGTAGAGCATTCTAGGTAATCTTCATTCATCACTATGACATGCCTACTACAAATTCTTGTTTCTTTAATATGTTAGAAAACCACTAGCTTAAGATAAGAAATAATTAATAAGCAATAACTTTGCACTATGTGTTTTCCATTGGAAACTAACGCAATTGTCATGTAATAGTTCATCATTGACTATAAAATTGGCCTTGTGAACCAATCCATGCATACTGTCACTCTCTTAATGTTCTCATTGGTTCAACTAGAAAGGAGTATAGAGGACATTTGACAGCTGGAGGAAGTGTGGTTACTGTCAGAGTTTTATTTTCTATGGCTTCATATGGAGCATGGATGAATAAGTTTACACCAAGGAATTATAAATTGGATAATATGCAGAGAATGCCAGCAATAGAACTAACCTTATACAAAAAGAGGAGTAATACCATAAAATTTATTTTCTTATGCTCCCCTATTCCACTTGAGAAAAAGTAGACCATGCTTATTATTGTTAGACTTATTGTGACTTTATCAGTTTTTGAAAAGGTTGAGGGCTGGGATCCTGTCCTAGTCACTCAGTCCCTTCAATCTAGGGAGGTCCCACATCATCCTAGAGGGGAAATTATTTTCCTATAGTATATTTCATTACAAATTATGCTATTGGGGAGAGAAAAAAAGTCTAATGGAATTTATCTGTTGTATCTTCCTTGCAATTGACCCTTTGTGGATCTTAATACAAATGTATATTATAGAATATTTATTATAATTACTGATTTATACAACTAACCCATTCCCCAACATGACTATGTGTGTTTCCAAAAAACAAGACAATCTCAGTTGGGTTTGTTCCAGGATCAGTGATAGCAATTTAACAATACATGTTTGTTAAATGAGTAAACCTAATTTACACTGTAATGTTATTAGCTGATGAAAGTTATGTTAATGCTTTCAGAGCAATGGAGATTGGCATAAAGTTTTCCTTTAATACAAATGCATAGACTGAATAAAAATAATGTAGACAAATATGGTTCTCCTGTTTTTTTCTTATCAACTTGGTCTTGTGTAACACTCATAGGAATATATTAGAAGAATGATACAAGGAATTGTGTAAGCTAGAAATAGCAATAGAAATTGCTGAACATGTGGTATTTGACATAAAGCAACTATTTTATACACACACAACTATTATATGAATAAACCTCAGTCTCTGTATATTTTTAATAAAGATGCAATTATTTTACTGCTAATTCTAAAGTATGTATACTGTGCTGCATTTATTTTAGTTTATAATAAGCCTATTTGAATTAATTTCTGATTAGATCTGTGAATGATGAGGCAGAGCAATTAAAAATAGGGGACTATTTCAGATCTATTTAGTACAGAGTGTAGCAATATTGGAAGATGATCAGGGATTCTTTGTCTTATTTTTGAGCCAAAGCAAAGGCTGATCTTAAAGGTCCTCACTGGGAAAGAGAGACTAGGAAGCTGAATCTTTTCTAAAGATCGAATATAAATCACAAACTGAAATGTTTTCTATGAAAGCATTTTTTTCTGTACAAATAAGGCATTGTGCATGTCTTTCTTGCTTTTCATTTATATTTAAAATGCCTCTGATTTCTACTATTTGCCAAATGTTGGCCTCTCAAAAAGTAGTTGTTGATAGTCCCTCTAAGGGAATTTCTTGCAGAATAATTTAGTAATACTGATGCCATGAGTAAAGCAATGCCCACACCAAAACTATAGAGCAGAATACAATTAAGTGAGATTGCGTGTGGACTATGAAGTGAGAAATAGATTTTTTTTCATTATTTTAAACCTTTTCTATTCCAAAGCAGTATTTATTACCAACGTTTTATTTTCTGTGATGTCTACAAACTATCATGGATCAATGAGAAAACAGACAATACCTTCTTAAACATCAACTTTGACTGCATGTTGGTTATTCTAAAATTCCCACTGTTAGTAGATTATGTTAATTAAAAGCCAAGAAATCAGGGCATCACATGTAATTCATAGATTTAGAGTTTACTCACAAAAGTATTTTTTAGGTCCTCAAAAATAATGCATGCATATGCTAGAAAATGTGGAACACATAGGAAAGTGTAACACATTAGGAGTAAGTAAGTTAATAAGTATCAAAGCACAAACTAGTGCAATAACTACTCCATTTCTTTGTGCATTGTAAAGCAATGTCTAGCTCCACCAGCTCAGCATACTGACTAAAAACTTAACCTTTCCTCTAGAGTTGCACCACAGTGTTGGAGCTCCTTCATAAGATGAAATAGGGGAGTGGTTCTGACAAGCTGTATTCTGTCCATACAAGGCATTCATTGTCCTGTGGGAAGGTTTGTTTAGGGCCAGCATTTTGTTGTTCGCTCTCTGCAATCATTGACCAAGGTAATATGTTATGTGGCTGCTTCCTGTCCAATCTATTTAGACCAACTATTGTTCAAAAGAGGTCCAGTCATCATTTAATTCAGGCATTATTGCTGGTAGATCTGTTGTCTATTCTTCACCACTTCTAATATATTACATTTTCAAATATCTTCTTCCAGTTGGGCAATCTTTCTCTGTGACTCAGGCCTCTTCTCTCAGACCTTTTCTGAGAAGTTTCCTGAACTTCTCAGAAAACCCACTTTATTTTTATTCTAATATAATAGACTTCAATGCCCATTAAACTCCAAACCAAATCTACCAAATATAATTGGTTATTCTCTTTCCAAGGAAAGAAAAGAAGACTTGACCTGCCCATATTCTTACTTCAACAAAGGAAAAAATAATGAAAGAGTTCAAATTTCATATTAAATAGATGGAGTATTCAGATCTTATAATACCACCTCCCTTGTATGTTCAACAAGAACATTTTTTTTATCCCCTTAAAAGGAAGTTTTTTCCTCCCTAAATCTCTTCTGGAGTGGGATTTTCAATAGGGAAGGGACCTGCTCTGTGAATCACAAGGTTCCTTTAGAACGGTAATAACTCCCACGTAAAGTAGCACATGTCTCTGTGGCCGGTATTATCCCCAGGCTCCTGGGGTCTTCTATTCTATCTTGA
This sequence comes from Craseonycteris thonglongyai, assembly GCA_004027555.1. NCBI lineage: Eukaryota > Metazoa > Chordata > Mammalia > Chiroptera > Craseonycteridae > Craseonycteris > Craseonycteris thonglongyai. Next base: position 6,549 of record PVKE010016048.1, read on the forward strand.
GTTATAGATTTTTTTTGTGTGTGTGGCTTTTATCTTCTGGAATATTGACTCCTTTGACTCCTCTGTGTGATTTTTCTTCTTCCCCAGTCAGTTTCCGTTTTCCTGGGAGTCAAAAGTTTAGCATAAGCAGAATACATCGTAGTTGTGCGTAGGGTGCTAATCTGCATTACATTAAGTAAGAATTAAATTAGGGGCACGTAATATGGGATGGTTCTTTATTTCTCGTTGCACATTTTTTATGCTTGGAGACAGTTTCTTCTCTCAAACTCTGGGGAACATGGACTGGGATGGAATCTCTGCTTATATTTGGTTATAATAGAGAGATCAGCAGTGGAAGCTGTAACATCCGTGTTCAGTTGCCTTCAGCTAGGTGATAATTTCCAGTTCCTCAATTTCTTGGCTTTCAATGGTCAGATGATGGAAGAGATATAATGGTAACAAAGTTTATACTTTCACAAAACCTGAGGGAGTCCTCTTACTGGTCCATCTCTTCTTCCCAAACCTTTTGTTCTCTATGTCTTCTGCACTGAAATTTGGGTGATCTCTCTATGAAAATCATCATGAAACCTTCACCATTAATAAAAAACCATGTGTTAGCAATTATTCTTGTTACGGAAATAACAACCACCATGGGAAAATATGTTAAATACTTTGATGTTCTTCTAGTATGTTTAATATATATCTATACTGTATACCTATATCTGTGTATATAGATATATAGTCTAAATATATAGAGACAACTATAAATCTATACATAGTTGTGACTATAAATATCTATATACATAGAAATATATTAAATAACTCAGGTAAAATTCATAAACTTATGTATAATTTTATTTCATTTATCACTTAATAGTTTAACAGAGGATGCAAACCAAGAATCTGAAATTTAAATACACATACATATACTGTGTATGCCAAAAAATGTGTACACATTTCAAGAGATGTTATCTATGTATAATATTACTTTTTGAAGTGGAATTACAGTAGCAATGTGTAGTATGATGTTCGTTCAAAAGATGGCATTAATCAAATGAATGCTAGAGTCACCATGCAACAGACAGTTCAGTCAAAGAAAATGGCAGAAGCACAGTTGTCATTCAAGGAGTGCAAGATCATTTTGAAGTGGTATTTGGAGGTCAAAAATGTTGTGGAAATACAACAATGGAGGTGTGAGTATGCAACAGAATCTCCAACACACCTAACAATTACACGCATTTGTGATAAGTTTGAGATGTATGGTAAATTGAAATGGTAAGTGCAGTGATACAAGTGGACATTTGTACCAGGACCAGCCTGGCTGAATGAAGTTCCTGAGTTCGAATGATGGGAATTGAAGACAGACTCATTGATCTGCCGACTGCCCCTCAATAAGGACAGCACCGAATAGCTTTATTAATTATCTTATATAGTATACATGTGCGTCATTACAAGAGAACATCAGACGTTGTTTATCTCAGCGAAGCCTAGTCCAAGGGCATCTTTATCTCAAGCACATAGCCCTTTCTTTGTAAGCCTTTTGTGCTTGTAAGCCTTTTTGCTTCTAGTTTCTAGCTTACTAACTTTCTGTAACACTATTTGCAAATTGTCAGCTTACAAACCTTCATGCAAAACATCACACAAGCATCTAATTTCTATCCCTTCCGGGAGGTTGGGAGGAGGCTGAGGCCTCGCCATCATGGCCCCCAGAGAGCCTTCCCTGTCAAGCACGTGACCAGCTGCCAACAGACATTTTGGTCAGCGTGGCTCAAGCAGTAGTTCTTCATAATCAGAAGGGTTTAGACCCTGATGGTAATCACTTTGAACACCTCTTGTAATTGCAGAAGTCAAACATGACTTGTATTCATCCTTTGTTATTGTTATATACTTAGTATTTCAATTTTAATCATTTTTTTCTTTCATAAAATATGTATATATTTTTTGGCACCCTCTCTATATTTATATATGTATGTATGTTTTGGCTAGTTCAGCATTTAAAACATAAATTAGTTCCCAGTATTAAAAAAAATAGAATATTTAGATTTGTGTTTTTCTTTAAGCAAAAAGGAATTGGCACCATCAGATCTAAACTTGAGTCTTGACAATAACTATGTAGGGACAGAAGCCTCTTCTAGTTAGAGCACATGACATACCATGAGCTCCCTAGTTTACCACAGCCTCCACTGGTAATTTCTACTCACTTACTTTATGTGCATATCTCATAGAGTTATATGTTTTTCTGATTCCTGTTAGCCACATGTTCCTATAAAATACAATATCCTTCATGAAAATAATGTATACTTTACTATGTCCCAAACCATTCTCTAATTTTGTGTGTTCTGTATAAATAAAACAGTGGTTCTAAGTGTGGGTTGGGGCATTTTACCTTGACAGGGACATCTGACAATGCTGGAGATATTGTTGCTTGTATAACTGTGGAGCATTGGTGGATGATTTTATTAGAATCTAGTGAGTAGAAACCAAGGATGCTACTGAACATCCTACAAAGGATAATAAGGAATCCACAATAAGGAATCAAACAATATTGTGCTGATATTGAAAATCCTTGATATAGAGATTGTACATATGGTGAATGAATTCTTAAGTACTAAAGTAGACTTCTATAAAGCATATCAAAGTATATAGCCAGATAATATATAACTGGTAGCCATTGTCAAATTTCTCTCAAGAAAGGTTTTCCCACAGACAATGTTTTAAATTTGTATTAATCTATTTAAGAAAAAGTGTATATAAGATAACAAGATAACTGTATCTTGTACAACATAATTTATACAAGATATTATTTCTAGGTACCTTATAAATACAAGCTAGAGTGTAATACATTTTGAGAAAAATAAAATTCTCAATACATAATCTTGCCTTGATGTACTTTTGAGCACAAGAATGTCTTGAAAGCACAAACTTTTCCCATGCCTGCTCTGCAGTGTTGAGGATACACTTCAAGTTCAATAAATATTTAATCATGATAATGGGACATTTTGAAGCTGCCTGCTAGAACAACATTGTAGTAAGTAGTGTAGTTTTAACTAGCACTCATGGGCATTAAGAATGCTTGGGGACTAAACATAAGCTGAGAATTTATGACATATTTTTAAAAGTAATTTCAAAAATAATATTAAAAGAGTTCTCTTTCTGTTAGCTTTTTTTTTTTTTCTTGTTTAACAAATACTTTCCTTTCCCTACCCCCACCCTAATGGTGAAGTTCTGGATGTTCAGAAACTAGATTTAAGAACTAACCAGAGATAAAATTTCAAGAATATCTGCTTTATACAGATAAGAAAATTGAAGGCTGGAGAGAGAGGTTTCAGGTTGACTATAGCCCAAACTTTGATGTGGATTCAAATGAACTCAAACGCAGAGGGAGTGAGTCATGCCAATGTTGGGGACACTAGATCCAGCAACAGCCTGGATCTAGTAGTGGCATGGAGAGTTGGAGCCGAAACAGGGTGGGGAAGGTGTGGGGAACTGAGTGAACAGGGGCATTGCATGACATGCTGAAAAAGACTGAGAAGGATGGTTCTCAGGGAGTAAGTTGAGTTAGAAAGGTACCCATGAAAGTGTGGCATAGTAGTAGTGTTGGTGACCTAGTGACACCTGTCAGAGGTTGAGGTGGGGTGAGATGGGTAGTGTGCATAGGGGCAATCGTACAATCTGTCTCAGAATTGCGGTTCAGTCAGAGTTGGGGGACCTTTGTATTTGGGGGTGGTAGTGGCAGCAGTAGTCTATCATAGTGTGCGCCTATGTTATAGGATATGGAACTGCCAGGTTCCAAAGTTATTTCCATGCTTTTAGATATATATTTTTTACAATCAAATACCTAAAGTCTATATCAGTTATATATTTCTGTGTAATCAATCACTCCCTGTTTAATTTCTTAAAATAGCAAATATTTATTATCTCAGTTTCTGTGGTTAAGAGTCTTGAGTTCAGGATTCTTGGTGACTCAGCTTTCTGCTGGGCTTGCAGTCAGGCTGTTGGTTAGGTTGATTAACCTCAAGAGGCAACTGAGACTAAAGGATCTACTTCAAGACTGTCTCCTGAGGTGCTTGGCAATCTGCGGAAGGTTCACATCCATGCTCACTCCTGTGGACTTCTACTAAGGGCTGCCTTGTGGCATGACAGCTGGCTTCCCCAGAATAAGTCATCAGTGAGAGACGGAAAGAGCATTCAAAGAAAAAATACATTATCTTTTTATAACTGAGCATCAGCCACAACATCCAGTCACTTCTTCCCAGATCTGTTTGTCATATGTAAGTAAATAAGTCCAGCCAGGGAAGGACATTATAAATGTACATGAGGACCTGGAAGCAGGGGTCACTGCAGACTACCAAAAGGGCTCCAGAGCCAGGCAGATTTGGTTAACGAAATGTATGCAGATCTAGACTATATACTAAACAAATGCTGCCAATCTGTGTGAATTCGTTTTAGAATTTCTACAGATGGGAGGACAGTCACTCAGAACAGCTATTTTCATGTTTATTAATGTGAGCATGTGAGGTATTTGTTTCTCTAAATGACCGCCCAGTGAGAAAGAGGTGGTTAGGTCAGAAAGAAAGAATAAAATTTGTTGCTCTTACGGCCTTAATTTTGACACCACCTGAATTGGTGTTAATATCAGTATTCAAATAAGAAATGTGAGATCTTAGTTCTCACTAAGAGGACAGAGAATATAGGAGAGTTGGATATCCTGTCTCACCATCATCTCCATCATGTCTTTTATTGTAGACAATGGATCCACTTCCAGTAGGAAGGAGATGGGTAGGTAAACCATGCAGGGAATGCAGAGAGGCAATTGCCAAATATGAGGGTCATGCTGGGGTCCTGGGAGACAAAGCAACTGAAGCAGAATTGCCTGACTCCTGTAACAACTTTTGAACAAAGCGGAAACACATCAATTAGAAGTTAGTTTCCACTGGAGCCTATGGAGATATGTAAAAGTAATGATTTCTGTCCTCAAATATGTTCTCGTGTCTGATACACTTAAGACAACTTTGCAAACCACAATTGGTATTAACATGGTACTCTGTGCAAACGATACTTTGGAATATTTCCACACAGACTTTTGAGGGGTTGGTGGGGTATTTTGTAAAAAAAAAACAACAACAAAAAAACTATATTGTTTTTATGGTATAAATTCTGGCTTGGTCATTTATTTGAAATAATGAATATTAATGTCTGTCTTATAGGATGTTTTAAAGATTAAAGTAGAAAATAATAATAACATCCCAAGTAGAGCTTGTTATATAGAAAACCCTCAAAAAATACACACAGGGAAAGCTGGGATGGCTCAGTGGACTAAGCGCTCGCTTTGAAGCCCCGGGGACCGAGGATTGAATCCCAGCCCCGGCCCATGCGGACCCACATGCTGAATTGGGGTGTGCCCCCAGTTCAGTTCTTGCTGGGACCTGTGTGGGAGGCTCCCGGCCCAGTTCCAGCTCTGTGCAGCCCTGTGCCCACCTATGGAGTAAAACTATATGGAAAACTAATGTCAACTATGGAGACTGCTCTGGGCCCTCCCCCTTCTCTCTGTCTCTCTCTATGTTTCTCTCTGTCAAAAATCAATAAAATAAATCTTAAAAAAAAAAAAATACACACTGACACCTTTGTTAACAAAGCATGTTAAAAAAAAAAGCTGCTTGCCTCGTATTTCCTCTCTTGATGTCAGATTTTTATTAATTTGTCTTTAAGTTCAATCATTTTAAACATATGTACTAGTTCCTAAGAGGTTTATCATTTAACTTATGTTAAGCTGATTTCCATATATAACACAATGCAAAGGCTAAAGAATTCTGCATAAAATGGGGTTAACCAGGGTTTAATTTCTACAGAAAGAGCAAGTTGATAGTTCTGATTGGTGTGCATTGTCAGGGCTGAAAAATATAAGCTCTTGGACTGTGGGGTACTTCACCTTCAAAGTAACAAAGGAGCATAGATGAGGAAGTCTAAGCATGTAGGAAATGCTTACATACGTTTATATATTGAATTATATTTGAACTTGGATTTAATATAACTTCAAGTTTTAATCTACTTATGGTCTTGACCAGGTAAATGCCAACGTGAAAATGTAGTTCAAGGAAGGTTTTTCTAGTAGTTTTGAGAGCAATGAATTTAATAAAGAAAAGGACAAGAGAAAAATAGAAAGCTGACATATCAATAATTGAAAAGGGAAATAGATATAACAAGCTCCCTAGTGCTTACATCAGTGAGTGATTCATGAGCTTATTTATATCCTGTTTATGTTACAATTGAAAGAATAACTCATATAAAGCATGCATCTAAATTAGTAAGAACAGTGTTTATATGTCATTTTAATAGGTGTATATTATTTTGTGGTATCATACAATTAGGTGTTTTGTTGTAAATTCAATTATGACATTTAAATGGCGTATTTAGAAAACCCTTTAACAGTGTTTTTTAATCTGAGAAATTCTAAAAATTAACTACATGAGTCATGTAATCCATAATATGTATAACAGATTTTCAATAAGCAAACATTTGTTATTTTCATAGACTTCTCTGTGAAAGACTATTGATCCAAATTGTTGGTACTATAACAACTCATTCCCTCAATACGCTGCTCTGCTGAAATTTCCTACCAGGTTAAACTGTTGATCTGACCAATGGAAAAAAATACAGTGGGAGCGGATAAGAGTGCAGATGATCAGCTGTTCAGAAAATATGTGACACATTTTATATCTCATCCCCTCAGCGTGTTTTAGAATCATCTTTTTCTAGGATACACATGAACGTAATATATTTAAGTTGACACTCAGCTTGAAGTCCATTCTTCAGATTATAACTTTGTTGGACATATTCTTTTATGCCAACAAAATATCTGAGACATAGTCTTTCCACCTTCCCTTTGAATTTTTCCATCTGTTTTCAGCCCCATCACTGTTAGTAGACAGTCACAAAATTCTCTTCCAATTCTTTTGGGACTATTTCCAAAAGCTCTTTCAGACCATTTTCTCCTTCACTTGCTCTTGGCCCAACATAAAATGCCTTGGAGTCCGTAATGGATTTACTGTTCACAGGAAGTCTTTTTCTCCCAGTTTTTAAGGCAAATTATATTACAGTAGTAACTTCATCCTCCAAAATTGCCTCAGAGTTATTTTCAACTGGATATTTTCATCTGTCTTATTTAGTCTTTCTTTATAAAGGCAAGTTGTAGAACCGAGCCCTTCTCAGTGAAGTCATTAGAGTAAAATAAGTTTACAAGTTTCTACAGCCCCATTTATTACACTGTGATTATCCAGTGAAACATGATATCAAATCTGGATTTAAATATATTAATAGCAAAATTTGAACTTTTGAAGAGTGCTGTATACCATCTATTTGAATTTCAGTGACTCAGATGTGATTTCTAATTAACATTTTGATAATTTCTTATTGTTATAATAATAGACAATACTTTCTACTTTATATTATTGCCTTCAGTAATTTTTCCATCAATGTAAAGAATATAGAAATTGTAATTGATTTATTTTGACATAAGACCTTTCTTACAATTAAAGCTTGGGATCTATACATTTTTTAGGGGGAAATGAGGCTATAATTTTGGACATAAAAGGGACTTGCTGATCATATTATCTGATTTATGAGCTTATTTTGCAGATGAGAAAGTATAGTCCAGTGATGATAAATGATGGCCGAAGACTATACTATTACTAGTTTTGGGACACAAGAGAGCCTATAACCTTCTGTAGATTTTTTTCTTCAGGGCTCTTTGCCTTGAACCTTTGACTGAGATTACTCTGTGTTTCAAATTAGGTCATTATGGCAGCTTATCTGTTTTTCAGTTATCCAGAAAACTTAAAATTTTTTGTTCATATGGAATAAGACAGAAACCTGAAAAATGGCTATAGCATTTGTCTGATTATATTTATCACAAAATGTACTTACTTCTTTATTGGCCAACTGCTTATTCATTAACTCTTATCCCAATAGAAACAGAAATGGTTTTTGCTGCTTCAAGGAACATTCCTAATAGCTCCTCTAATACTGCTACTCAAAGTATGGTCCTTAGCAGGGCACCTCTTTGTGAACTCTATGTTGCTGGTCTGTGTAAGACCAATACAGGAATTAAAAGAACGCATATAGAAAATTTATAAGAATTTGCCATTACTGTAACTTCCAGGTGGATGATCAGAGTCTTCTTACTGTAGAATAGAATAGAATAGAACAATTCAGTTGTAAAACTCACCTGGTAAAACATATATGGTATTCATGTATCAGAGGTTCATTTTTTGGTCCATTAAAGACAGACTATTTTCAAAAACAGTCCTTTACTGAATAGTTACAGCAGTACTGCTCTAGAGAAATAAGAATGCAGGGTTTGGTAACTTCTATTGCTGCTGACTACTTAAATATTTATTTGGTTTCAATTCCCCATAGCTTTCTCTTCCTTAAGGTAACACACAATTCAGATATCTCTATAATTATGGATATCGTTGCCTAAAGAACAGAAAATGCAGTACCTATGGTCTTAGATTACCCATGAATCCAGCATAAGTTACTCATTATTAATAGGTATATCTGGTGGAAAGCTAGAAAACTTTAACACCACCCAAGGAAGCTTTAAAAAAAATTTTTTTCTGCCTTGAGAAAAACAGTGGAAAAAAATGTATTCACTTGCTATAATAATGTCTAAGGGAAAATATATATTTTTCTGGAGAGGTGGGACATATTGAAGCATTTACAGTTTCTTAGCAATGTAGCATTTCTCAGGGGAAGAAAGAATAGAGAGCGGGACACTGAGAGGATTTCCCTCAGTGACAACAGGAAACAGGTTTTGAGATAACCATGAAAGTCCAGGGATTCGAAATATTCAAACACCATCTCATCCATCTCTAAAAATGTGTTGAGCTACAGAGATTTGGTAAGGATTCAAACTATGCTTTTGAAAATTAGGAAAATAAATAACATATCAGCACCAAAGAAACATTTTAACATTACTGTGAAAGTCAGCAGGGAGGGTCAGGGAAAGTAAGGAAAAATCGGCGTTGCAGCGAGAGAGTTGAAAAAAAAATTGTTTGCTTGGGCAGCAAGTACTTTGAGGGCATTTATTAGAGCTGTTTGAGTTCATTGTGTATATAAACTCAAGAATAAGACCTCAGAATGGAAATTTTAGAGTAAGAATGCTCAAAAGTCTCCTTGGAATGTCCACTTAAAGTTGTCCTAGACCTAGACTATAAAAGTAAGTGTACAATTTATAATAATAAATTTCATTTGTATGCCTCATTACAGTTTGGAAGAAAGTTCACATAGGTTTTTCTCATTTTATGCATACAACAGGTAAAAAAGAGAGTTATTATTTTCATTTCATGGTTGAAGAAATTGGAGTATCAATATGAATGAAAGAGCAGGACTCCACATACCACATTTTGAGGGTTCTTCGTTTCCTATATGGTAGTTCCCCCTTATCACTGGTTTCAACTTTCTGCATTTTTAGTTACTTATGGTCAAATGCAAATATCAAATGAAAATTCTCAGGAATTTCTTAAGTTTAAAAATGCACACCATTCTGACTTGCATGATGAAATCTCTTCCCATTCTGCTCTGTTATACCCTGGACAAGAATCATCAATGTCGAGCATATCCACACTGTACACACTATTCACCTGTTAGTCACTTAGTAGTCATTTCTGTTATCAGATTAACTCTCCTAGTATCTCAGTGCTTGTGTTCAAGTAACCCTTGTTTTACTTAATAATGGTCCCAAAGTGCAAGAGTGGTGATGCTGGTAATTTCAATACGCCAAAGAGAAGCTATAAAGTATTTCCTTTAAGTGAAAAGGTATGTATGTATGTATGTATGTATAGGAAAGACATTGTATGTATAGGGTTCGGTCTATTTGAGGTTTCAGGTATCCACTGGGGATCTTGGGAGGTGGATGAAGAGAGACTACTATAAAATCTCTAAGAACATAGAATATATGTTATACTTTTTTTACCCCCTCTTCTCTTCCAAATTCTGGACACATGGCAGGTATTGGGCCCACATCTACCTGTGTGGGATGAAACTGTGTCACAACGAATGATGTACAGCTGTGGAGACTGCTCTGGTCCCTCCTGCCTTCTCTCTGTCTTTCTCACCTTCTCTCAAACAATAAAATAAATCTTAAAAATAAATAAATAAATAGATAGATAGATAAATAAATAAATAAATATATATTTAGGTTGCAAGGGACGTCTTAATTTCAATCATTTAAAAAACTGAAGAGTGGGGAAAAAAAACAAAAAAAATAACCTTAAGATTATTTATTTTGTTCAACCTATTTTTAATGAGATGTGAACATTATAATACTAGAGCCACTCAAAAATTTTGATAAAAACAGCTTTTTATGCAAATTAAGTAGTTTATAGTGACAATATCATCAGATGATGAATTAAATAAGCATATGTTATTCAGTGCAATTACCATTTCTTTGGTTAGAGAAAGTATATGTGGGTTTATTGTGGGGTGAAGCACAATTAGAAATACTGAGCTAGAGTTTTATTGTCCATCATACCGGTTGTTTTGGGGGGATGTGTGGGTGGGACTAGTTTGAGGGTAATGGGAAATTCTCAACTAGCCCCTTTTTAGGTGTATAGACCTTCAGCTTTTAGTTCATTGGTACTGATTATGTTTTATACAAATTACTGTGGAAAATGATTTTTTGATAGGTGATTGCAATCAGTATGATAATATATAATTTTGATTAATCAAGGTAGTTTAATTTCACTGTTGATCACAGCATAATCCCACACTAGAATGAAAGGCTGTTTACTGTCTTTTGGGATGAATAATAACCCACAGTGAATTGAGCACTTTTTGAAGTTCTCCAAACTTTGAACTGAAGTTATCTAATGTTTCTGGTTATTTCTTTTAATGTAATTTTATTTTGGATAGATATTGGATTAATTTTATGATGATAATGTATAATTAAAGCTTTTACTCTGATCAGATTTTAGCATGTATAAGTATTTGAAAACTCTGTCTTACAGTGTGAAATCAGGATTTATAAATACAAACTGGTATCTCTTGCTGTCTTGTTTCAAATGGTTAAAACATTTCCTGAATTAATTTTGGGTATACAAGCATTAAAAGAAACACAATTTGTGAAATTGCTATTATTCTCCTTCTCTGGAAATTTATGTGATTTTTGGAACATATTATAGAAATTTCTGAATGTTAAAGCAAGATAGAAACATAGCAGTCTATACATTTCTTTTTTTTAATTGTTAAATTTATTGGCATGACATCGGTTAGTAAAAATTACATATAGTGCAATGTCTATGTGTTGCATTATGTGTTCACCACCCAGAGTCAGTTTTCTTTCCATCACCATATAATTGGCCCCTTCATCCTCTCCCAGCACATTCAGTTTTCCACATATGAGTGAAATCATACGGTTCTTGATTTTTTTGTTTGGCTTATTTTGCTTAGCATGGTAATCTCAAGGCCCATCCATGTCGTTGCAAATGGTAGTAGTTTATCTTTTCTTATTACTGACTAATATTCCATTTTATATGTGCACCACAGCTTGATGGATATAAATAATGTTTCTGTGTTTTCAAAAGTATAAGTACTCAAACTCAGTATAATATATAAAAACATATTAAGAAAGTCCCAAAAAAGTACTATTTAAGAATATTCTGTTTCTTTCCACCAAAACCTTGTATCTCCAAAGTATCATTCACTTCCTATTAATTTGATTGGGTTTTTACTCTATTATGCTTAATTAATCCATTATTTTTCATCTAAAATTACATTGCTGTTTATATTTCACTGATGCTCATATGTGACATTCATCCCTTTAGACTTACATATTAAATATTGTTAACCTTAAACATTAATAATTTAAAAAATCAACTTTGCTTTTGTTTGACTCCCATCTTTGCTAGAGAATCATTTGGTTGGACTGGATATAAACTGAGGCCATCACCACTATATCTATTTCAGCATTTCTTATATTTTTATTTTCATTTGTCACCAAATTCTCAACTAATGACCCAATTTCCTACCTTATTCAAAATAACTGGGATCTGAATCATCCGAAGGCAAGGTCTTTTCAGGTCAAAAAATTTTTTTTGTTGTTTACAGTAAATATTTAACTGGTTCTATTGGAAATTCCAGCACAAGTTTTCTGAAAGGGAGACCTACTTAGGCTACTGAGGGTCTCATGAGAAGTGGGGGTCACCCCAAAATCATTGACCCTATTCCATCCACCTAGTGACCCAGAGAAGTGAGGGTTGGGCTAGTAAAATGTGCAGAGAGAGAAGTCTTGCAAGGTAGAGGAAATACAAGTGTTTGGTATATTTTTGGGAGTCTATTTTTTGCACAATGAGATATGTCTAATTGTCCTTTTATAAAATCATTTGTCTTTTTTCATTTTTGCTAATGACCATGTTAGTCTTTTTAAAGTCATAATCCCTTAACTCATTTGTCTTCCTATTCTTTCTCCTTCACTTACTATACTCATAGTCAATCTCAAATCATCTTTTAGATAAATTCTCAAATGTATACTTTCTCTTCATTTTTCATTGTTTCATAAGCTGTCTTTAAATATGAAATGTTATCCCCTCTTCCAAACCCAATAAATTGTTGAAATTTCAATTCCTTCTTCATCCTTCCTAAATATCTTTCTAACCTGCTTCCTAATCTGGCTTCACTTTCTCTAATTTATTTTGATTTATTGATCTATCTAATTATTAATTTGCTATTTATGTATATAATCTTATTTTGTCCATAATTTGTGTGTCATAAAGAGTAAAAATTTTTGTGGGTACATCCTTTATCTTCATTTATTTTTTGTGTTTTTCTTTATATTGACTAAGAGATGTTAAAAAAACTGCAGTAGTTCACACATTTTTAAATAAAAAATAGGCAAAAATTAGTTTCAGTAATAGTTTCAGTAATCTCAACATATAATAAAAGTATTTATTCAAATGTTAATTCAGTTATTTATTAATTCATATAAATACATCCATTTAACGATTCATTCATTTATTTAAAAAGAACACTTATCTTGAACACTCCATGTGTATCAAGCACTAATGCTGGCTCCATGAATATCAAACAAAAAGCATTGTTACTGACCACATGTTCTTCACTATCAAGTAAGGAAAACAGCAATTTAAAAAACGACTTTATAATGTCATCATAATTAATATAATTAACAGCAGAATATTCTGTGAACAGTGAATAGGAAAACTATTAAAATTTCTGATAAATATATTACTTTACATACTTTTATCTCTAATTAAAATATATTAAAATTATCACTATTTTTATTATAAAATATGGATAGCTGTAGATATTTCTGGCAATAAGTGGTATCAACCCATAATTATTTTAGTATTATATATTTTATGATCATAGGTGAATTGAGGAAATTAACAAATTAACTATAGAATTAAAACAAAAATATTATCATGTAACCTGTTGACATTGCTATTTGAAAGCTTTACTTTCTATGTGGATAACTTAAAAATCAAACATTATATATCAGAGAATTTATAATTTACTATAAATATTTTAGAATTTTGCTATTAATACTTTTAAAAGTTATTAAACTATTTGTAATAAATTACAATGACCAATTCAATTCATTAATTGTTTTCCAATAGAGTACCTTATGCATAAATTAGAGATATTTATGTGATGAAAAATAATAGGAACTGAATTTCAAGTTGTCTTTGGTTGTTTCTAAATAAGAACACATTATAATTCACTCATTACATCTCCCAAAACTTTCTCAGATTTTACACTTATCTATACGTTGACTGTAACTGAATGAGCTAATGAGAATTGAGGTACATATTATATTTTGACTGTAATAATGATGCAACTCCAAGAAGCTCTAAATAAATAAACTTGCATATATGTTTTATTCTTGATATAACCAATTTGCAGAATATTTTTCTCCATCATTTATCTCTTTAGAATCAATCTCTTTTTAAAATTGTTTTATCTTATGGTTTCTAATATCCCCATCATGTTACTTTCTGAAATTTTGTTCTATGAAAAAATATCACTCAAATTTGTTTTCTTCTGAGTGGTGAGCACATAATGCAATGTATAGACAATGTAATGTAGAATGGTACACTTGGAAACAATGTAATTGCTATCAACCAATGTCACTCCAATAATTTTAAAAATTAAAAAAAAAATTGTTTTCTTCTATTCATTTATATTCATAATCACATGTGGTTCTAAACACTAAGTATAAGAAATGACATCTTTTGATCTTCATCTTTTCTTTTATCATATTCTTGTTAAAACCTATGTCAAAGAAAGTATAATATATCTTATATGAAAGTTGTTTCTATGATGTCTCATTAAAAAAGAAAAAATGAAGATTTTAAAGAGAAAATAGCTAATTATAAACAAATTATCTAAACAGAAAATACTCTTAAAAAATAAAAGTAATTATTTTGGACATATAAATAAAAACTCTTTAAGATAGAAGTACTCAATCTTGTTTTCTTTTGTGCGTTATACTGAATTTAACTACTGTCATTCCCATCTTGGAAGTTTTTTTCTTTCTTCTTCTTGAACTAGATGGTGAGTTGTTAATTAGGCAGAATATAAGGTTATGAACATAAGTAACTCTGTACCTCAAGTCTAGATTTTTTATCATTCGATTAATCTTGAAGATGTTGAGTTTCATTATATTTGTTGGTGAATCTATTATGTTCACTAATAGAGTTCTTCTAGCTATAAATATCCTTATAGGTAAGATTAAATTGTTTTAAGAAATACTATAAATATTCTTTCTTTGAGCAAATCTTTATAGAAGTTAAATGTACTTTGAGTCTACTAAGAGGCGTGGGGTTTATTTTCTAAAATATCAGACAAAATTATAGGCCAGGGGAAGCTGGGATGGCTCAGTGGGTTAAGCGCTCACTTTGCAGAGCCAGGGACTGAGGATCAAATCCTGGCCCCGGCCCGTGCGGACCCATGTGCTGAACTGGGGAATTCCCCCAGTTCAGTTCTCTCTCTGTCTCTGTATCTCTCTCTCTCTCTCTCTGTCAAAAACAATAAAAAAAAATTTGTAGGCCAGTTGTATTTCTGATATGCTATAAAACAAGGACCACAGATCAAGAGGGCAATAAGTTTTTACTTTATTCTTAAAAATGAGAATTGAGCAGAATAAAGTGGCTGAATGCCATTTAATTGCATCTTCAAAGAAATGACATGCTCTATTAGAAATAAGTACCACTATCTGAAAGACACATACTATTTTTAGTTGAGAAATTTGTTTTTTGATATGAAAAATGAAAAATGGACATATTACTACAAATAAAATAAAATAAAGTAAGAATGTTAAGATTTCACATGCAAATAGATGTATTTCTTTTGCCATGTTCTCTTTTATTTTGGAGCTGTCATTTCCTTGAGCAGGTGCATGTCAAGCAAGGAAAATGATTTAAATGGCTATTCTACAACTTAACATGAATTTAATTGCATTCTTGCTATGGTAGTTTTATGATCACTGTATATATTACCTTAAAATATAAAATATAATTGAACACAGAAAAAACAGACTTTAGGACTAAATTATAACTAGAAAAATTGGCAGACAATTATGTTAAAACAAAATTAAAACACAGAACTATTTTACACGCCCTACACCAAGAAATTCATAATTTTAGCTGAAAATACAATATCCTTTACTTCAGAGAATTTTCCACCACTAAATTTGGGGACAATTTCACTAGAGAAATTTAAAGAATAAGTAACTAGAGTTTAAAGTTTAAGAAAATATCTCTTTATTCACATGGCAACAGGATCATCATCAGCATTATGATAAATCCTTATTTAGAGGAAAGAGATTTGATAGTATCATTGGGGACCAATTTTATTATCTATTAGAGTTAATATACAGGGTCCGGCAGAAGTAACATCCTTTTTAAATTAGTAGAATGTGCTTGCGTGTGGTACTGTTATGTTACAGAACTACATGCTTCTGATTTTGTAATAAAAGACTTGGTATAGACTACCAGCTCATGAAAAGGGGGCGTTACTTCTGAGACCCTATTGCTTTCTTGCTGCTGTCGTAACAAATTTCAACAAATTTAGTGGCTTAAGAAAACATCAATCTACAGAATGACCTTACAGTCATGGAGGTCAGAATTGGGTTTCGTGAGGGTAAAATCAAGCTGTTGCAGGCTGTGTTCCTGCTGGAGGCTTTTGGGAAGAATTCATGCCCATTACTTCTGTGAGTCCAGAAGCTACTCATAGTCCTTGGCTCTTGGCCCCGTTCTTTCTTCAAAGCCAGCAGTGTAGTATCTTCAAATCTCTCTCTGACACTCCTTCTATCTTCATTGTTCCTTCTTTCATTGACTCTCTGCCTCTCTTTGTCCCATATTATGACCCCTTTGATTGCATTAGGCCCACCTACATAATTCAGCCTATTTCCCCATTTCGAAGTCCCTAATTTAACCACATAAGCAAAGTCTCTTTGTCCTACAGATGAACACATTCACCGATTCAGGGCACTGGTAGGTAGATATCTTGGTGGGGGTGTTGAAGGGGGAGTCACTAGTGAAGGTACATATGTGAAAAATTATTTGAAACTCCCTGTTTTATTAACTTATTTTTTTTATGGTAATATAATGACACAAGTATAATGAAATGGACTATTGCAATTTATTTAGATTGTTGTCCTCATAATTCTCAGCTGGTATTCTCAATAGAAGTATGAATTTTAGTGGATATTTTAAGTCTTCACAAATTTTGGGACTAAGACAAGGAGAGAAAATATAAATTATTAACAGCAATTAACTATTGGCATTAGTATTGTTTTAAGCATTTTAAAGAATTGGCAAAGACTGTTTTAAATATTTTAAGCAGTTTTACCATTATTTTCCCTGTTTTACTGGTGATAAAATTAAGGCTCTGTGAGATTAAGGAACTTATTAAAAAACCATAGAGTTAGTGTCAGCCTCTGTATACATAACTTGTTTTGAGTGACTACAGCTTACTCTTTGTTAGCTTGATATTTATCTTTCTTCTGTATTTATCATATGAGTGAGAAATCTTAAATGCCTTTTAATTTTTAGGCTATGGTCAATACATTCGCTGATCTTATCCATTTTGAAATGTTAAATAAATGCCTTAAAACCCCAGTGTATTTGAATACTTATGTTTCACCAAAATTAAATGTGTGAGGATGGCTCTTTATAATTGTATGCCCGGGTGTTGAGGACTCCTGATGTAGACCGTTCATTCTATCTATTCTCTGTCCCTAAATACCATTGATAATGTAAAAAATAATTAAGTAGGGAAATTTACTGTAGTAGTGCTGGGAACTAGATAAGTAAAAGTATATGAAATAAAACCTGCAAATAATTTAAAGGTGACATTAAGGAACCAGATGTGACTACCATGTTAGGAAAATGATGACTAATATTGATTGAGTGCTGACAGCATTAGGCATGCTCTAAATCCTTTTCTTCTCCCATCTCATTTAATTCATAACACTCCCCTGGAATAGGTACTATAGATATCACCATCTTATAGTGAGGAATTTGAGGCAAAAAGAAGTAATTTATATAAAAACACATTTTTAATAAGTGAGAACACTGTATTTAGATGTCTAATATTTATATTAAACGTGTGAAGCACCAACATCTCTCGTTTTATGCTCATCCAGTGGGCGAACCTCTCATTCTTACTCATCTCGATGAATGAGCTTCCATTGCACACACCCACCCATAGGCAAAGCCAACTCTCGCTTCAGAATATTTCCCATATGTACCCATTATTCACTTCTTTCAGCATTGATGTTAATACACGTTCTCATAATCTCTCATCTTGACTATAGCAAGATGTACGGTAAGTCATTCCATTGTACTCTTGGGAGTTATCTTCCCCCTAATCATGCGTCACTGCTGCCAGGAGGTGAAACAACAAAAGGGAGGAAAATGCCACAGAATTTTCTAGTTTTGGGTGTAGTTTTTTTTTTTTTCTTGTTATTATATCTGTTCATATTTTCATTAATAAGTAAGTTTTCTGTTTTTTTCTTATAATGAGGCATTTGCTTGGTTGCTATACTATCTTAACTGGTTTCTAGAGTTCTCAGAAAGTTCCTTTGGTCTTCATGTCATGTGAATTGGGTGTCTTAGGGAAGGAATGAGGGCCTGGAGCTTCCTAATTTGCCATATTGATGATGCCACCAGTCAGGCTTTGTTTTTTGTTTGTTTTTTAAAGCCATTCTAATAAGCATGTATTGGTATCTTGTTTTTGTTTTAATTAATAATTCTCTAGCGATAAGTGATGTTGAGTATCTTTCACATGATTATTTGTCAGATGTATATGTTCTTTGTTGAGGGGACTTTACACATCTTTTACTCAGTTTTTAATCTATTTGTTTTCCTATTGTTGGATTTAAGAGCACTCAACAACACTCAACATCTGCTTTAGTATGTTTTTTTCCAATATTATATCCAAGTGTGTTTCTTATGTTTTCACTTTAAACAGTGTCTTCTATAGAAGTTTTTAATTTTAACAAGGTCTAATTTGTAAATTTTATTTAAAACAGTGAATTATGCTTTCTTATGTTCCTTGATTCCTTTTAATTCTTAGTTAATGATCTCTTGTACTGCTAGATAGATATTTGTTCCTTGGCTTTCTCCCTCATTAAAATGTAAACTCCTTGAGGGTAAAAGCATTTTCCTGTTCATACTATGTCCCTGTACCTAGACTACAATGTCATATAAATATAGTCAGTAAATAGCTGATGAATACTATAGTAATTTTATGGACATATTAACACATTATCTATAAATACATAAATACCGATTTAAATAAATGTATAAATACAAAGTCAAATTCTAAGGCAATAATTTTCTAAAATTTAATACACACTCTATCAAAAAGAAAATTAGCTGTCACACCTAGTATATGTATATGCATATACATATAATTTTATCTATTTTTAAATTTTTATATATATACCATACTACAGATATAAACCATGAAATCATTAAAAAGTGTAAAATATAAATATATCAGACTTTAAACTATTTTCTTCTGAAATATCAACTTTGGAAACCACTACCTAAAGCCATTATGTTCTACCATTTCCTATTTTATATAGAAGAGGATACTATCACAGCCTTAATCTGGGTCTTTCAGGAATGTAATTACAGATATCATAGGAATAGTATTGCTGAGTGAAGGAGAAGATGCGGAGTTTATTTGGAAGTCTTTTCTATTTAATGTTTATACTTCTATACCTTACATTTTGGCCCCATGGTTTCTGTTTAATGTGTTCAATCAGATGTTTAATCATTTGATATTCTCTTCCAGGTCACTCTATACATTTCAGAAATGACAGAGGTCAGCCTAGTACATTAGAAAAGAAAAGAATTAAAACGTGGTCAGAGGACCATAAATCATTTTCTATAAGTCTACATCAGTTAAACAGAAATGCTCAAATGCTTGTGCTTCATAGAGGGTTCTTGTACTTTGGAAGTTAGAGTTTATTTTATTGGAAGTTAGAGAAATATTTTACAATTTTTTAAACAAAGTACACACACACACACACAAAGTCTCTCCAGGAAATATCCAGCCATGTAACCATTCTCATTATATTGACAATGGCTAATTTTCTTTTACCCAGACAGCCCTTGTATACACAATTAATAGAATCTCCCCAAAATTCATGTCTGCCCAGTACCTGTTAATGTGACCTCATCTGGAAATAGGATTTTGCAAATCTAATTAGATAGAATAAAATGAGGTTGTACTGGATTAAAATAGACCCAAAATCCAAATAACTGATGATCTTATAAAAGAAAATTTGAGCACAGTAACACAGACACTCAGGGGAAAAGTTCACATGAAAAGGGAGGCTGAGATTGGACTGGAGTGATGCATCTACGAGCCAAGAAAGGCCAAGGATTGCCAGCAACCACCATAAGCTGGAGGAGAAAAAGAAAAATTCTCTGAGCCTTCAGAGGGACCGTGGCCCTGCTGACAACTTGATTTTGGGTTTCTAACCTTCAGAATGGGGAGAATACATTTTCTGTTGTTTTAAGCCTTCCAACATTACGATAATTGTTAAAGCAGACCTAGGAAACTCTATATATTATATATATATATAGGCTGTCCAGAAAGTTTCCAGCTGGGTAATATGAAAAATAAATGTATTTATGGCTTTTTTGTTTGTTTGTTTTCTGGACAGTCTTTCATATACATCAGATTTAACTTACTGTGACTTTTTTGAACACTAACCTTTAAAAATTGTTAATAAAAAATCATTTAGGAATAACATGTAATAGTTAATGAATCAAATGTACAGGTTTCCAGGTTTTGTGCTAAGTGTTTTTACATGTGAATGTTATTTAAAGGTAATGCAAGTGACTAAGGAAGAAGCTATTATTTTCACGTTGTAAGTATAAAATTGAGACTTAACTTAGTTAAAATAATTTCAGAAAATCAGCCGATGGCAGAGCTAAAACTCATATTCTAGTCTCTGTTACTTCAGGCCTCAGGTTCCCAACAGCAATAGTACATTTGAAGTAAAATTTTAATGATACAGTTAAATATTAATTTTACTGCAGCATGTTTAAATATATTGCCACTCTTAATTTTTAGTGAAAGTTTGGCACATTTAGGCAGCCTATAAATACTTATTAAATGAATGAATATCTGCAACATTGCAGCATTTTTATATGGCAATATTTCTTTCTTTTTTGGGGGGGCTGTAATATGTAGAAGTAAATTTTAAAATGGGAAGAAAAACTGATTTTATGTCATAGCATCTGTCACCCCAAAACCAAACTCCTTTGCTAATGAAAGCAGCTGCCTCCAAGAGTATAGAAATCAACACAAACATTTACAGGGACCTCTAAGAACCATAAATTACTCACCAAGCATGAAAAACTTTTCTTCTAAGAATGCTCACATGGGTTATAAAACAATACATTATGTTTATTTGCTCATGGCCCATTAAATGTTTATAATGCAGTATTCTTTCGAAGCAGTGAGTTTTGAGTATGCTGGACTGCTGATATTGGTCTTGTGTCCACAGAAATGGCCACCGTGATTCAGTTGCTTCCATCTTTTATCGTTATCTCCATCAACAGTATTAATTTCTCAGCTTGTAAATATTGAAGTAAGGATATATGTTTTTATTAAAGCAAAGAAAGATGTTTAGTCTTGTTCTTTTGAAAAGGATGTGAAATCTGAGTGTGTGCCTAAGCCTTCCTGTTCAAAAGCATCAAGCAGCTGATCATGAGTGTAAAAATTTAAAAGTATCTCACTGGTGAATTTACCATATAAAGGAAATAAACATCTGCAGTGGTTGAATTATGTACCCCACCCCCCAAAAAAGATATGTTGAGTTCTAGTACCTATGAATTTAACCTTATTTAGAAATGGGTTCTTTACCAGTGTAATGAAGTTAGGGTGAGGTCAATAATTCACCAGTTGGCCATAATCTAAAATGAATGGTGTTCTTATGAGAAGAAAAGCTAGAGACACAGAGAAGTGAATGTCATATGAAGGCACGTAGACACAGAGGGGAGACAGCTATATAAAGATAGAGGCAGAGATTGAAGTCATATTGCCACAAACTGAGGTACACTTGGACTGCCAGAGGCTGGAAGAAACAAGGAAGGACCCTCCCCCAGAACCTACAACAGGAGCACAGTCTGGCCAACACCTTGATACTAAACTTCAAGTCTCAGAGAAGAAATTGCCGTTGCCTAAGCCACTCTCTTTGTGGTACTTTTTCATAGCAACCCTGAGAAACTAAAACAACATCTAAACTTTTGTTAATGCTCCAGATTGAGACGGTTATATGTGTCCAGAATCTTAGTGCATATGTTTTCTGCCATTCTGAGGAATTCAGTGCCTTAAATTTAACCCAGAGAGTATCTAGCTGCTGAACCATTCCTAGGTTTTAATTATTAAGTAAATATTTATTATGTACCTACTAACTCCTCTGAATTGCCTTATCTATGAGGAAACAAATATATGAGACAGTTTCCTCAGAAGCATTTTGAGAGGCATACATGGAACATCTACAACAATATGTTTTTAATTAATTCTCCTAGGCAGTTAGTTTTCTGACATATTTTATGTGGCATAATGCACTCTTCTTGCCATTGGGGCACGTGACAATGCAATATTACTTCCCATTCAGCTAGCAGAAGATACTTATTGTAGTTATATCAATGGTATTGTTCAAATGTTGCAATAAATCACTAAAGAAGGTGGCAAAGTGTTTGTGGTGTGGTAATTTAGGTTATTTTCCTGCTGACCAAGAAGGACACAGTGCACAAAGTCTATACAAATTTCAGCTATGTTAGACTCATCTTCCAGAGAGTGTGTTCCCTACTGCTTGTCTTCATCTGGCATCCAGGGAATTGGTGAAATACCCTTGAATCTCCCTCTTTGTTTATTTTTCTGTAAGTGCTGCTACTAATTTCCAAGTTTTCTGTGGTGTCTTCTATTTTAAATACCAACCAAGGGGCCATCATGGCTTTCAATTCATATACTCTGTCATAAAATCTTTGGTGATTGTTGTAAACTTGTGTCTGGTTGAACACTAAATTTTCTAAGCTTTCTTATGGGAAAAGCTTTTTTTTTAATTAGCCATTTTTACTCAGTCACATGATAACATAATATGGCCTTGACCCCAGACCATAGTCAAGGTAGGGAGAAGCACTAGGCTAAAGGTATTACCATCACTGTTCCATTCACCAAGATCTGGGAACTGAAAAACTAAAATCCCCTCCCTCCACCCTATAGTTTGGTAAGCAGAAAAAGTATATCTGTTTGAAAATTTAGTATAAAGACAACATGCCTGGAAGCACAGAGGTGGGAGAATGAGATACTTTCTGAGGCCCAGCTATGTTCCTGCTTTGATCCTCATAACTAAGTCCTGAGCTAGCTCAAGTGAATTTCAGTACATTGGAAACAGTATTCTTCAAAAGAGATATTAGTATACATTTTTTTAGCTGTGAGAGGATAGAACCTTATGTATTTTATCTGGATATCATGATCTTCTCCGTATCTTTCTCATATGACACTGGGCAGAAAGTCGTTTTGTTTATCATTCTGATTGTGGAAGAGGGGTGAGGTGTAGGGAGAATGGGTGGACCCTTTTCCTGTTTGTGAACTACCTCTTTCCGTAACACTTAATACTACCCTTATTCTCGTTTTCACCCACGTTAAAAGATGATATGTGATTGGTAATTCTGAAAGATGGAACCTAGCATCTGTAGCCAACTACTTTCCGTCCCCTTCTTTTTGTGATATATGATTTGCAGAGAATGTGTGCTCTCTACCAGGCTGTAAGTTTTAGAGTATCATTTTTTTTTTCTTAAAGATTTATTTTATTGATTTTTGACAGAGAAACCGAGACAGAGAGAGACAGAGAGAAGGGGGAGGGCACAGAGCAGCCTCCATAGTTTACATTAGTTTTCCATATAGTTTCACTCCACAGGTGGGCACAGGGCTGCCCAGGGCAGGAATTGGGCCGGGAGCCTCCCACATAGGTCCCGGCAAGATCTGAACTGGGGGCACACCCCAGCTCAGCAAGTGGGTCCGCATGGGCTGGGGCCTGGATTCGATCCTCAGTCCTCAGGGCTTCAAAGCGAGCGCTTTACCCACTGAGCCATCCCAGCTTTCCCTAGAGCATCATTGTTATCCTTGGGGGAAGAAGCAGAAGACAGTGGGGAGGGAGAAGTTGAGCTTATTTCAATGTTTATAAACTGAGGAGTTAATAACCTAAATTACCACAGACATAAACATATTGTGTATTGAGACACAATACTCAGAAAGTATACAGAAACCTCAATAGGGAATTCATTTTTTGGAGCGATAGCTAAACTAGGATATTGATGGGTCATGGAATTTTGACTTTCTTTCTGCACAGTGTCACCATGGTTCAATTTTTTTTTTTTTTTTTTTTGGTGGACTGTATAGTTGTGCAGGTGGTGTTCTGCTTATCTACTGCTGCATGACAAATGATCCCAACACTGTAGAGAGTGCGTCCTTGTGACAGACACCACCTGGGACAGTTGGGTCTGGAACATCCGCATCCAAGATGGCATCTTCATACCCATTCTGGGTGCCTCCATGTTCCTTGGTCTTTCTCTCTCTCCACATGGTGTTTTATCCTCCAGGTCTTCTCAATATCACTTGAGCTTCTTACAGTCTAATAGTGTCAGTTTAGTTACACTACTTAGATAATGGCTGGCTTCCAAAAGGATTTTCCAAAAGATCCAGGAATAAACAATAAGGCTTCTCATAATGTAGCTTCAGAAGTCCCAAAGTCTTACTCCTGCCATATTTTATTATTTAAGCAAGTCACAGAAACTACTCAGACTCAAGGGGGAGACAATTAGACTCAACTTGTTGATAGGAACATGGCAAGATCACAATGCAGAAGAACATCTTGCTAAAATACAATTGCGCACACCTTGGTAGTAATGTTGCAACCTGGGTGAGTGGCTTTCATATTTAATGTAAGCCAAAGAGATTTTTATCTTCGTCAGGCATTGTAGCATAGAACAGCTTTGGCAAATATGCAGTGATTATTTCCATAAAGCCAAGTTATAAAAGCCAGTCCTAAGTCTTAGAGACATGTTGCAGTTCTCAGCAAAACTGGAGGAGAGGTGAAATCAAGGGCTGAGGCCATCATCAAAGGTGGGGACCAGCTAAATTACAGGCTTCAGAGGCCTTAGCTAAAGTCTGGTCTGATTTGTGACCTCAAGATATCCAAGCTGCAAGGGCCAGGGATTAGTTAGCTTAACGGTGCACTTGCAATTTAGAGAAAAGCTATAATTTTGTTGTTTTTTAAGTATTTCCACGTTGAATCAACTTGACTTTGGACTGTAGGAAATAAAGTTTTGCTAAGCAGATGTGATAACAGAAAATAATATTGATCATGATGGACATTGTCTTTGCAGAAACAGGGTTTTAAGACAATCAATACTAATGCAGTTTTTTCCACTCAACATGCAAAGGTATTGAGCTTTGAGTGCCCTACAGAAACAAACCAGGTTTTAGCACAAGTTTGTGGTTTAAATTCTCATTGTCCAAGATAGATAGCACTAGTTCAGCTCACCTAAATGTAACTCTGCATTTAGGATCATACTGGACATTTTCCAGAGATTAATTTTGCATTCAGGTTAAAGAGGCAGTATTGTAGCATGAGTTTAAGTTTACTCTGGATTTTTAATTGCTAGAAGGAAAAATTATCTCTATGATATAGGTTCCTTAGATTTAAAGAATTCCATAGCAAGAAGTAATGGGAACATTTCCTGTAGAATAGGAGAGAAGAAACCTTTTCAAAAAAAACTTTTTGTGTGAATACTCATGTCTCAACAAAGCCCACATAATCTAACGCATATGCAAGGGAAGTGGAAATAAGGAAGTAGATTACACAGGACAAATATTGGCATGGAATTATCTTGTAATACGTTTTTACATCTTTTATGGTCTATATTTATGTTCTCGCTCTCATACTTGATTTTAGTAATTTGTGTCATCAGGTTTTTTCTTGGCCCTCCTAGCAAAAAATTTGCCAATTTTGTTAATCATGTCAAAGGACAGATTGTTGGCATTATTAAATTTTTTTCTATTTTTTATTTCACTGTTTTACCCTAGTTTTTATTATTTCCTTAGTTCTGCTTGCTCTTGGTTTAATATTCTCGCCTTTTGTAGTTTCTTTTGGTAGAAGACTAGGGTATTGATTTGATATCTTATTTTTCTTTTTTCTTTTTTTTATTTATATTATTATATTTTATTGTTAAATTTAATGGGTGACATTGGTTGGTAACAATTACATAGTTTCCTGACGCACAAGTCCACATCACATCACCCATGCATCGCATTATGTGCCCAGCTCCCAGAATCAGGTCCCCCTCCACCACTATATATCTGGTGCCCACTCCCCCCTCCCCCCACAACTCTCCCTCCCCCCTCCTCCCTCCTCTCCAGGTAAACACCAAACTATTGAGTGTGTCCATAATGCTGGTGCCCTCTCCCACCACCC
>PVKE010016049.1:0-12514 GCA_004027555.1 Craseonycteris thonglongyai
TCAAAACAATAAAAATTAAAAAAAAAAAAAGAAATTTATAAAAAAAAAAAAAAAGAAGTTTGATAACAGCCTGATTGGCTTTCCTTTATTGGTTATGGTTTTCTCTTCCCTGGCTACCTTGAGGATTCTTACTTTGTTTTTGGTTTTTGATATCTTCAGTATAATTTGCCTTAGAGAAGATCTGCTAGATTTCATTTAGTTTGGGGTTCTATTTCTTCTTTGGATTTGAGGTTCCAGTTCTTTCCATAGATTTGGGAAGTTCTCATCTACTGTTTGTTTGGGCAAACTCTCTGTGCCCATCATATTCTCTGCTCGCTCCAGAATATCCGTTGTTCTATATTACTCTTTGTAATGGAGTCAGATAATTCTTGTAGAGAGCTTTCTTTTTTTAACTTTCAGGTCTCTCTCTTTTTTCTGTGACACTTTCATATATCTATCTTCAATATCATTAATTCTTTTTCCTATCTGGTTGGCTCTGTTTCCTATGCTAGCTATTTTATTTTTTATCTCTTTTATTGCATTGTTTATCTCCAGAATTTCTATTTTTTTAATTGCTTCAATTTCTCTGTTAAAATATATTTTTTTATTTTTTTCAGATTTTCTCTCTCTTTCTGAGAAGATTTAGCTGTTTTTCTGTGCTTAACTGCTGTTTTTTTTCTAATCTCTTTGAGTGTTTTTACAATTGCAGTCTTGAATTTTGTGTAATGTGGGTCAGATATTTTCATATCTTTAAATTTCTTTTCAGGAGATTTTTCATTTTCTTTCTGAGTAGTTCCCTAGGGTACTCATTGCTGTTGGAGTGTTTCTTTTCCTGGGAATAAGAACTTTTCCCCTAGTAGATATGAAGAGGTCTTTCTTTTGCTTTCCAGTTGGTGTTGCTGCAGTGTCTTACAATATTTTCTCTTGGTTATTTGGTCTTATCACATAGGGAGATTTCCTGGAAGGTAGGCTTCTCTTCTTTGACCCAGTCATTTTGGTCTCAGTTTGCCTCTTCTTTCGGAGGATGTGATGGGGCAATAGTATTTTATGCCTCTGAGATCCCAATGTAGGTAGAAACTGCTGAACCTGTATGTGACAATTTTCCTGAGCCTGCCCCTGCCCCCCTCCTGCTGCTTTTATTAGGAAGGGTGGTGGTGGGTTTGTTGTGAGAAGCACCAGTTTGTTTCCTGCATAGAATAATGGTGGTTTTTCAGTTAAAGCTGACTGTAAGCAGGCACTAGGTGAAGTAGGGGTGGGGAGGGGGGCTTTGGGATACATAAGGGGAGGATGGGGGACAACAGGCTCTGTGTCTAGGATTTCTGCCTGGCAGTGAGAACAGTGTGGGTCACAACTGCTATGTGTCCTGAAATTGTAGTCCTGGGTGCTGGGCTCAGCCATAACACAAGCCTGTGCCAATGTCAGGGCAAGCTCATGTCATTGTCTCTGCCTTTCTCTTTTCTCTTGCACCTGTGTTTTGCCCAAGATTGTGTTTTGCTTTGGTCAGTGTTTCATGGCTGCCCACTGTTAGTCTCTAGCTCACCCAGAGTCACTTTGTTGTCCAATCAGCACTGTTGCACTTGTCTGCTCTTGGCTACCAGCTTGTTTAAGGCCATGCTGCGCTCTGGCTGGGGTCTTAACTTATCCAGGGCTGCACTGTGCTCCAGCCACCCATGCCTTCATCCTTTTTGGCTCTTGGCCTCAACCCACCTGGGATTGTGCTGAGCTTTAGCCTGTGTTCCCAAGCCTCAACCTCATTCTCTCTTCTGCTGGACTCCAGGTTGCATTTTATGGACTAGTTTCTGTATTGACCCCTTCCTTTCCCTCATATCCACCTCTCTTTCTCTGACCTTTAGATGTTTTCTTACAATTAGTGGGTCTCTCAGTTGAGGCTGTGTGTTGTTTAGGAATTCCTTTGTTAAATTTTAGTTGTGGAATTTGTCATATTTTTCAGGAGAGGTTTCAAGAGTCTCCTCTCATGCTACCATCTTGATGACGTCTTCCTATAGTTCTTGTTGCTATTTGCAGAATGAAACCCAAATGCCTCACATAGCATTCATAGCTATTTATAATTTGCTCCCTAAACTAGGTTCTAAGTCTCATCTGTGTTCATTCCTCCTTCCACTTTTGTGTCTTTCACAGCAGCCACCAGACCACTTCCCAATCCCAAAACACAAAGTGCTTTTCAGCATCTAGTTGTATCAGCCTGAAACATAATTTCTGACTCTTTTAAGCCCTTATATTTTACTGTACCCTTTTCCAAATATTATCTTGTGTGAGATTTCTCTATTTTTTTTCTTACTACCAAAGAAGTCATTGTCTCCTGTTCAATCTTTCCATCTCACTTTCTTAATACTACTCTGAGAGCAGTTCTTGCCATATTTTGGACCTTATTGTATATGTGTATCTTTTCACCCAAATTGTGAGTTTCTCAAGGAGTTTGGCTGAATAGAAGGTGGGAATATACCAGGTATCTGCCAACCATTCTTTTAAAGCTCAAAGTAAATTAAATGAGAGACTGTTGAATTTCTATAGTTGGTGATGCCTTCTTTAGGTAAGGATTGAAAATGTGACTAACTGCCAACCTTACAGTGTTAGTATTATATGTGCTGCCTTTATGGTAATGAAAAATTTGTAATGCCATAATGAGAAAGGTTCTAGTGGGCAAGGTAAGATTTTATAATTTCTGTACAGAAGAATTTATCTAATTTTTCTTTTTCTTTTAGGAATAGGCAAATCAAGAGGCTGAAAATCTGAAGAATGTTTCCAAAGGGTAATCTGGTTGTCACTCGCTGGGTATGGAAGGACACAAGGAAGCTATTTCTATTCCTTTCTCTCTTGCTATCCCATGCAGCTCATTTGGAAGGCAAAAAGGATCATCAGTTCCTCTGGAAACCAGGTAGGAATGTTCTGGCTATTCCTTTGTTTCATTTTTATTAATGAGAAGAATATTCTTTCCATCCTTGTTCTTCTTTGTGAACTAATGGGGAATATTCAGAGAGGAAAAATATTCTCTTCTTTATTATAATAGAACTTACATTTGATTTTTATTCCTGCATAATTGTCACCTCCAATAATGATGCTTGTTACTCTTCAGAATTTTCATGTTGTTGTCAATTAAAGTTATGATTTCCATAGTTACATCTACTTCTCCTTTATAAAATATATCACCTCTGTGCAGCACATTTGTAGCAAAAATGATATCTGAATTTAGCTGATATTGTCAGCCAAAAATGCTATGGACCAGTTCTAAGTGTCTTTATTTTGTGTTACAAACTCCTTAGCTATTTATTATTAAATGCTTTTTAGTAAAGATCCTAAATATCTGGGTTTGGGAGTATGAAAAATTATCCTAATATCTTTGCTCATTAATTGTGACTATAAAGTAATCTTAATGTGATTTGAGGTCTTTAGCTACTTCATATATAACTGTATGAATAAGTTGAATTGAGGTTTGGAGGCTTGCATATAACTTACGTTTTTCTCTAAATGCTTCCCTAATTTGGCTGTGGAAAAGATCTTTGAATATAATTTTCATGGCTAATAATTTATTAATTTAAATTATGAACCCCAGACATTATGGCTATTTGTATCACTGATGTTTTTCATTGCTCTAGATTTTAATTTTCTTAATGCTTTACAATCAGATAATTTAAAATATTTATTACCGCTTCAAGAGTCCATTCTTGCAAATAGAGATAACTTACATACTTAATATCTTAGAACTGGAAAATGTGATGTGGTAGAAGATATATGGTTCTCAAAGAGTTTTCATTTTAGTCTTATCAGCTGTGAATTAAATAGACTCCAAATGTATTGTGTCATTATGAAAATATGCATAACAGTGATATTTGTAATATTTAAATGACTATGTAAAAATGAAAGTAAATTATGCTTTAAAGTATATTAAGTAAAAAACTCAGCATCATTAGCCATACAGTCTGGGGGAAATTTAATTACACTAAAGCCCCTATAAATTAGTTTAATTGTGGGCTTTAATACCACATTAGTGGCTTGCTTTTTTTTTTTTTTTAACCTCATGGTTGTGTTAGGAAGCTTTGGAAATAGTTCTAAGAGTCAATATTGCATTTCTGTGAATGGAGCTATTTTGTATTAATCTCAAAAGACTAAATCTTAAGATGCAAATTTGTATGACTGTACTACTGTTTAAAGCTCACAAAAAAGGTGCAATTAAAATGGAAAGTAGCAAATCTGAACCACAAATGAGATGTGTTTAGAAAATGGGCTTATTTTAAAGCAAATTGTAAAAATAAGTCTGCCTTTCTAAAAGTAGGTCAATAGAACAGGATGGTACAGACCCACTCCATAGTGGATACGGTAAATAGTTTGATAACTGCCAAACCTAATATTCAGAGTAAGAGTCCTATCCATCTGACACGTTGCATTGTTCAAAATGTCATCACTCTCATTTTCCCTGGTATTCATTACTTCTTTCCTCCCTTAATGTGCCCTCAAAAAGGTAATAATATATGTACATATTTCCCATGTGGTTTTACTTCTAAATTATGAATTCATTACTCATAGATGGCCAGACAATTTTAAAGTAGAAAAAGTTTAAAAGATACAAAATTAAAAGCAAAAGTTCAGGTCATGTATTCCATTCTCTACTCTTATGTATCTTTCAGAAGTATTATTTGCACATGTATGTGAATCTCTATGCATATTTGTGTATATAAATTTCATAAAACACAACACATATTATTATTACCACTAATTGGGTTTCTGCCAAAAATAAATGGGACTTGCAAAGTAAGTAATTGAAAATAATTTAATAAAAGGACTATTTACAACACTGAGAAAGTATAAGCATTGTTTAAGAACAGCTACAAGGAACTGTGGAGTGCCCCTGAGCTAGTATTAATCTTTATGGCTTCTGGATTTGCAGGGGCAAAGGAAGAAAGTAGTTTCTGGAATTTGGGGAGAAGACTTAATGGAGAGAATGCTTGACAGATGCTGTGGCCTCTAGAGGGATTTAACCAACCTGTAATGAAAGTAGGAAGGGGGCTAGGAGAATGAACAATCCTTGTCCTCACATTTTCTACCAGGACTCCTATTGGCCGAATCCAACCGGCAGCCACAAGGCAAGGGAGTACATTGATGTATCCACACTACCAGCATCTTGGGCAGGGAGGTGAAGAATGTGGATCTGAAAATACCAAATACATCAAATTAATACATGCATATATGTGCATACTTGTCTATTCACATACTTTGCTTCATACAGGGTCATGCTCTGTGTCCTTTTTTTGCAGTTTTCTTTTAATCATATAACGTTATCTTGTTTAATATTATGTATTAGTGCACATTAATCAATTATATCTTTTTGAAAGGTTTATTTTATTGTTCAAGAGAAGAGAGAGAGAGCGAGCCCAGAGCAGTCTCCATAGTTGTACATCACTAGTTGTGACATGGTTTTATTCTGTACAGGTGGATATGGGGTCACATGGGGCGGGAACCTTCACTATCGAGCCACCCCAGAAGTTATAGTGGTTTCACAGCTCAGCATATGTGGTTGCATGGGCTGGGGTTGGGAATCAAACCCCGGACCTCCCAATTGTGAGGCAAGTGCTCAACTATTGAGCTATTCTGGAATCCCAATTTTATCTTTTTAATGGTTTCATAATTTTCTTTTGTAGTTGTATTCAATAATTTATTTAACAGTGCCCTGTTGCTTTATCCCATTTTTTCTATTGCTTGACATTTCAGAGGTTTTGGTATTATAACTAATGCTTACACGAATGCAACATTATTTTAAAGAAAAACAATAAATAAATTTGAGGAGTCATATGTCCTAGACCAATTCCAAGTCATCACCTTCAGAGACAAACTCAACGTCTTGAAATCTGTTACCTTATTATACATGAGCTTATTATATTTCATTTGTATTAAAAAAATTTGTGGCAGTTGAAGTTAGCTACATTTTGTGTGTGTGTGTGTGGGGGGGGGGAATGTGTTATCAAATCGAACTAATCAGGTCCAATGTAATCTGGAATTTGAACAGATTTCCATGGAGACTCAGACAAATATACTTTATTTTAGAAACCTAGAGACTATTCTCTGGGTTTAGATTGTAGCATCAACCATTTAAGCTCTTTGTTGATGTCTATCATTTTCTCCCCTGAGTCTGTAGATTTCATATTAATCATCCTTATCCAAATTAGAGGTATTTGTAAGTGAATCCTGGATTTGGAGAAACAATGGATTGATGAATACTAAGGAAAGGATATATTCTGTTGCTAAGGATTTCTATACTGAATGGCGAGACTAGAGAGCTGTAGGCTGTAGGATCATTAATCTGGCAGTGCTGTTGAATGCCTGCCATCATTGCTGAGATCCTCTGATCTATATTTAGTGTCAGGCAATCTGTCATGCGTGCCAAGAGAGAAGGATCATGTCAGCAAAAGTATCAGATAAGGATTGACATTGCTTGTTGTTTTAAGTAAATATAACTATTCATGTCTGCAGAGAGAAAAACAAATCATGGTTTCTTAAGTCACAGTAATAAGTGATCTCTTAAAAAATTCTACAGTATTGGTTCCAAGAGGTTGGTTCATTCCACTAATACTTGTCCAGTCTTATTAGTGCCGGGTACAATTACAAGTACATGAGGTAAATTGAGAATAAAACCAACACATCCTTGGTCCTCATGAACAGGGTAATAATAAACACAGTCAAGAGGTTAAATAGAGAGTATGTTAGATGGTGACAGGTGCTTAGAAAGAAAGATAAGGCAAGAAGGAGGGATATGCAGTCATAGGTGAGATAGGAACATTTTAAGTAGGTGGGCTATATGGTGACTAACTATAGAGAAAGTGAATTTGAGTAGGCTTGAAAGAAGTGAGAGAGCCAACCACATGGATATTGGGGTGAAAAATATTCCAGAAGCAGGGAACAAGAATGAAAGACTCTAAGACAGGAGCATGTGTGTCATGTTTGAGGACCAGAGAGGAGGTCAGCATGTTGGAACAGAGTGAACATGGGGACGGTGATTGGAGGTCAGGTCAGAGAAATATGGGGTCCAAATCACGTATGTCCTCAGAGATCAACGCACAATTTTGGCTTTTACTCTATGTGAGATAGGAAGATTTAGAGAGTTTTGAGAGAGGGATCACATGATTTGACTTTTCTTTTAATGAGATTTTACTAGAATCATTGTGGGCTGTCAATTGAGAATTGTGGAAGCTGGGTGACCAGTTAGGAGGCTACTGCATGAATAAAGAGGAATAATAATAGCTTGAACCAAGGTCATGGAAGTGAAGGTGATGAGAAGGGATTGATATTTTGGGTATATGAGTGCTGTCTGGAAAAAAAATCCAGCCATAAATGCCTCTATTTTTCATATTATCTGTCTGGATACTTTCCTGATAGCCTTTGTATTTCAACCTGGGGTAATTTTTCCCTGCAGAGGATATTTGTCAAGATCTGGAGATATTTCTGGTTGTCACAACTGGGGTGTATTATGGAAATATGTGAGTAGTTGCTAGGGATGCTGCTAAACATCCTGTGCTTAGGACAGCTCCCTACAACAAAGAATTATCAGCCACCCCCTCCCCACAATGTTAATAGTGCCCATATTGAGAAACCCTGATTTAAGGTAAAGCCATCAGAATTTACTGGTGTGTCCAGGAAAGTGGAAGATACAAGAGCGATACTGAGGCTTTGCTCTGAACCAGTAGAAAAGTGGGGTTGTCATTCAGTGTGGGCTGATTGTGAAGCAGCTGGTGTTGGAAGGCATACTAGGAACTTGGTACTGGACATGTTATAGTTTTGAGCCTGTTAGAAATTCATGTGGAGCTTTTGACCAGAAAGTTGGGTATGTGGGCCTGAATTCAGGAGAAAGGTCTTTCTTTGGTAGAGATCTAAATTTGGAAGTCACTGGCAAAGATGTAGAATTTAAATAAGTAGTCTTAGAAATGAAGTGGTGGCCCAAAGATTTATGATTCTATATATGTACAGGATAAGTTTCTACTGTACTTCCTTTGAGCCAAATGACATTTAAACAATTATTGTGGTAAAGTACATATAACATAAACTTTACTATTTAAAAAAATTTAAAGTATACAATCCAATGAATTTTAGTATAGTCACAGTGTGGTGGAAACGTCACCACTTACAAATGTAATTTGGAGAGATTAAAAAAATGTCATTTTTATCTCTTCAAATTATATTTGCAAGTGAGTTTATATAAAAGACTAGAAAAAAAGTTTTGCTATGAATTATAAGGTCTGAAAGGAAAAAAAAATTTTATTTGTCTCCCTTTGAGAGGTTCTTTTAATAGCCTTAAGTTATCCTAAGAGACATACCGGTACTAGAAAGTATACTCTATACTAGAGTATACTAAGAGTATACTAGAATCTGCATCAAGCTTGCCCAACCTGTGGCTGCATATGGCTCAGGATGGCTTTGAATGCAGCCCAATACAAATTTGCAAACTTTCCTTAAACATAATATTTTTTAAAATTTATTTTGAACCTTGTCAGCTGTCATTAGTATTAGGTGTATTTTGTGTGTGGCCCAAGACAATTCTTCTTCCCTTGTGGACCAGGGAAGCCAAAAGGTTGGATACCCTTGCTCTAGAGTCTTGTACACAGTCAGACCCACATTCAAATCCTGTCTCTAAAGAAGAGAAGATCCTTTAATCTCACTGAGCCCTATTTATCTATCTGCATATGAGGATAATCATTATTTCACAGGACTGTTTTGAAAACTAAGTACAATAATATATTGAAATAGTGTATAGTGGCTGCTCAATAATTGTTAGCTATTATTTTTATCATTACATAATAATTTGAAGTTTGAAATATACTTGCTTTTACATTATACAATTTTTGCATACTTTTCTTTTTTAGACACAAAAAAGAAAGATCAGTTTGACAGCTATATAGACTTTATTAATAAATGGCCATAAGTAACTTGACTGACTTTTTAGATCTAAAACTTTATTTCTATGTGACAGAATCTTAAAAAGTTTTAAGTTCATTTGCTCCTTTTCAAGTGAATAAAAAGGGTGAGAGTAATGAATGACCTGTGTTCTAAGAATTAAGTAGGTAAGTTAGAATTAATCTTTTTGGGAGAAAAAAAGAGACTGTGAAAGTGACATTAAATTAAGAGAAAATGGGGAAGCCGGGATGGCTCAGTGGGTTGGGCGCTCACTTTGCAGCGCCGGGGACCGAGGATCATGTCCCGGCCCGGCCCGTGCGGAACCATATGCTGAACTGGGAGCTCACCCAGTTCAGTTCTCTCTCTGTCTCTGTATCTCTCTGTATCTCTCTGTCTCTCTGTCAAAAATAAATAAATAAATAAATAAATAAATAATTAAGAGAAAAGTATCTTATGTAGGTTAATATTTAATTACTGCTTAAATTATATTTTCATTGTTGAAAGTACTTTGAGGAAAAATTTATTAAATATATGTATATTTTAAGTTTAGGAATCTTACAGAAAATATGTTCTTAGGAGAGAACTAATTTTTTGAATATGTGCCAGAAGTCCATGAAATATTTCTTTTGAATTTTATTAAATTGGAATTATTTTAATTATTTTTATGGATATTAATTTATCTTAGAGACATGTGTATAATAAACTCTCAGTGGTATTATTTTTGTGATATCTAAAAGCATCGGCATACATGGCATGGGATTCACTGCTAAAAGTTCCAATTATTGTTATTATTATTTTTTGAGATCACGAGTGCTGATTTTTATAATGTCCTTAATAAGTCAGATAGTCTGTATTCCCTAAATAATATAAAATAAATTACTCTGTTTGTATTTTTTTCCCCTAAATAATACTATAATGCAGGGTCCTGGAAGACAGGGATATTTGCTGATTTTATTCATTGATATAAGAGGGTGGAGTGGTCTGGGAAAAATCCAGCCATACGTGCCTCTATTTTTTGTAATATATATATATGTGTGTGTGTGTGTGTGTGTGTGTGTGTGTGTATATATATATATATATATATATATATATATATATATATATAGTACATGGCTGTATATTTTCTGCACACCCTTGTATTTCACGTACCTAGAACATAAATAACTGTTGCATAAAAATTTTCCTGCACATTAAGAACTCGGTAGAATGAGGGGTACTTTTTTCCCCCTATGGTGTGGTGTGTGTGTGTGTGTGTGTGTGTGTGTGTGTGTTTGTGTGTGTATTTAGGAGGATTAAGATGTGATAAAAGTGAAAAAGTATGGTCTCTGTTATTCTAGAACTTGAAATAAATATTCAGTAGAGACTATAAGATGAATGAAAACCAAAGTCAAATTTATCAATCAGAAAATCAGAAAATCAGAAAATCATCCCTATTTGCTTACTGCTTGGTTCAGGTACCACTTCTGATCTTCTCTGGGAAAGACATTGAACACTTTTTTTATTATTATTAAAAAGGTATAGGTACACAGAGTTAGAAATTTAACTATTACTCCTGTCATTATGATGAGATATTATAGTTGCAGGTCGCATCCCAGTTTGTTTCCACAGAGGCAACCAGTTTCAACACTTTTTGCTGCTTATTCTGATGTTCATCTTCATAGTTCTAAGAAATATGCTCACTATTGTTATTTCTTGATTTATAAATATTGGATATATTCAATTAGTTTTAGGCTATGTAAGTAGAGGATTTGTCTCTCATCTCCCTACCACTTTCCTTTTTTAGTCCCTTCCAAAAATAGTTACATCAAAATATTTAAGTCAGTGAGTAGTGCTTATATCTATGTATCACAGACATTGTTCTCTGCTTAGTCAAGCGAAGTACTATACTTCTGCACCCTTTCTTGTCAGCTTTTTGTTTTACACAGAAATAAAAAATAGCCTCCTTTTTTTTTCTTTTACTTCAACTTCTTTGAACCCATTGCTGCCTTTCCCCTGACGCTCCACACCAATTTTTAATTCTTTTTGAAATACACAAGCACTGTTCCAAATATTGTTATCACGTCTTTTCATTGGGAGATCTTTCCACAGGCCCTGTTTTCCTGTTTCAATCTAGTCTGATGCACAGTGTCATCTTTGGAACCTCTCTTCATTTTCTCATCCTGAGCCCAGTGGCATTATTTTCTATAACTGCTAAACTTGTCTTCTAGCTCTACTAAAATAGGGTACATTAGTAGCAATTTTTTCACATCTCTGTACTTCTCATATGCTTGACTGATAGTTTGGGTGTGAAGTTCTGGTTAAAAAACACTTTTCCTTCAGAAGTTCGAAGGTGTTTGCCCCCCTGTATTTCAGATGTGGTGCTGTTACTGAACAGTTTTACGTTACTCTGATCTTATCTCTCTGTACGTTACTTGTTTGTTTTTTCTCTTTCTGGACTCTCATTTTATCCACGAAGTTCTGAAATTTCATGGTGATCTACTTTGTGGTGAATCCTTTCTTCTTTGTCATGCTGGACACTAAGGATATTTCAATCAGTATGCTCATGTCCTACAGTTCTGAGACTGATTTTTTGTTTTATTGCTCCTTCTGTTATCTCTATTTCTTCTGAAATTCCTCAGACATTTCACTTCTCTAACTGAACTTCAGTTTTTAGATATTTCCATAGTTTTTCGTTTGTTTGTATTTTTAATCTAATTTGTAAAATTTGTACTACCCTTCATCTGCCAGTTTGTTGGCTTTGCTCAAGAAGATCTTCTGAGAAGTTGGATCTTGCTGTCTGTTTTCCTGCAGAGATTGAGGAAGCGACAGGGAAAGGGATATAAGGGGTTAGTTACTTCCGTTCCAGACTTTTAATAATTCCCATTTCAAGCCTCAAGCCTTATTCCTTCCTAGTGGCTCTAGGTCCCAAACCTTCTCAGAGTTCTGCAAGTATAAATTTTCCTTTACTGTTGCTGTTCCCATACTCTTCTATATGCACCTAATCCATAGCGTCCTTTATATTATCAAGTCACTTTCTGCTCCTCTGTCTACTCTCCATTTTCCTGCACTTGTTGCTATGTTTTTTCTACCTCTAGTTCTGTTATTTTTAAAAATATTTTTAGCATATTATTTTATTTTATTTTTTTGAGAGAAGTTGAATGAGAGGGGTGGAGGGGCCGGAGAGGGAGGGAGGGAGGGAGGGGGGAGAGAGAGAGAGAGAGAGAGAGAGAGAGAGAGAGAGAGAGAGAGAGAGAGAGAGAAAAAGAGAAAGAGAAAGAAAGAGAATTGGGTGGGGCCCAGAGCAGTCTCTGTAGTTGTATATCATTACTTGTGACATAGTTTCATTCCACACGGGTGGATGTGGGGCTGTATGTGGTGGGAACTGAATTGGGGGCCTCTCTCATGATAGACAGAAACTTCCACTGCCACCCCAGTGGTTACTGGTTTCACATAGGCTTGCATGGGCCAGGGCTGGGATTCGATCCCTGGACCTTGTGGTTGCAAGGCAAGTGCTCAACCTGCTGAGCCATCCTGGCATCCATAGCCCTGTGTTCTTTTTTTTAATTTTTTTTATTGTTTTTGACAGAGAGTGAGAGAGAGAGAGATACAGAGACAGAGAGAGAACTGAACCGGGAGCACTCCCCAGTTCAGCATATGG
>PVKE010016049.1:12614-32648 GCA_004027555.1 Craseonycteris thonglongyai
GAGAGAGAGAGAGAGAGAGAGAGAGAGAGAGAGAGAGAGAGAGAGAGAGAGAGAGAGAGAAAGAAAGAGAGAGAGAAAGAACTGAACTGGGGGCACTCCCCAGTTCAGCACATGGGTCCGCACAGGCCGAGGATTTGATCCTCGGTCTCTGGTGCTGCAAAGTGAGCGCCTAACCCACTGAGGCATCCCGGCTTCCCCAGCCCTATGTTCTTAACCCTTAATGAGTTACATCTTTTACTGCCTTTACTGTCATTTTAATGGGGTATTCGGAGGGAGTGAAAACACATGCATGTGGCATTCTCCTCAAGTTAGTGGGAAGTCTTCTCATTTTTCTGTCATTTCTACTATAGGCTACGTGTTTATTCTGGAATAGAAAAGATGTTGAAATGTGTTAATTTTGTGGTAATTGACTCAGTTATTCTTTTTGAGCATGTGCTACAAAATCTGCCTATACTAAAATTAGCTGCTGGGCAAACTTTGCCAGGTTAAAATTTTAAAAATATGTAATTCAAATGTTCATTGGTTCGATATAATTGGGGTCCGACTGAGCTATTGGATTGGTTATTGATGTGGGGGTAATTTCTCCCTCGTGGTCAAAACATTAGTGGAGAAATTTTTTTATAACCACCTGGAAATATCTTCTTGCAACTTCTTTGGCAGAATTTTGATATGTACTTTAAGTTTGAATTATTCCTGATCAGGAAAATAGAGTTCCATGCAAAAAGCAAAGTCAAAGGTGAAAACAAGTCAGATCTATCAAAGTGGGATTGAAGTAAGAATTAAAGACAATATTATAAGTTCATAGAACAAACATAAAAACTTACTCTGTAAACATCTTTACAATCATGACTTTTGGTAGCATAAAACACAACCTTGATTGTAACCAAATAAGAAAAAAAATTAATTTTTTATGTATCAATTTTGAATCCACTGAATTCATGCAATTATTATATTTCAACAAAGTTCTTCAAACTTTACAGTCACAGGTGATATTTGTACTACAGACATTAGTGCCACAGATAATATCTGAGACTCTGAGAAATAATTCAAAAGGTATACTTTTAACACCACTTATATTTACCGTACTACTTTCTTTAATACTATGCACTGTTAAAACTTATGTTCTTGGCAAAAATAGAAATATGAATTAACCATCTCATTCTTTTGTTGTTGTTTTCTATTTAGAGTTACTATGGCAACCAAACTGTGGTTAGTATAGGAAATCTGAAATACTGTTACCTCCTTACATTGATAATTTTTGCCCCCAAAGAGGAAAACACTAAGTGATTGTAGAAATAGGTAGTTTTATCACCCAACAGTGGATTTTATTCATGGATATATTTCACTAAAAAAGTAATGACAAATGGTAAGAATAACATATGGATATGAGTTTTTTTGGTGGGTATGTTTTTTCCTTAGGGTTAATAATTTTTTAATTGGATGCAGCTGCTCAAAGATTTTTGTTGCTAAGTAGATGCACTATGTTGAAAAGAAGTGGCTGCATTTTTAATTTTTTTTATGAAAACCATTTGAGGCTAATTGCTTAGCTATATTTTTAGAGAGCCTGCAAACAATAAAGATGCTGACACTACATGTTAGGCTGGGTGATGGGGTGATTCAGAGTCCGGACACCGAGTGGGAGTATCTGAGTGTTCCGTGAAGCTGTGGGTGACCTCAGCTTTATGCCTATGCTTTCTTATCAATAAAATGGAAATAAATGACAACATCTATGGAAAACATACTTCATCGTCTATAGTAGACACTCAAAGTACATTTTCTATACTCAAAGTAAATATTACATGATCAAAGTCACATTAAGTAATCAATTAATGCTATTTTTTTACTGATATAAAATAGATGACACTTTAAGAGCCTTATTCCTTGTTCTTCCCACCAGAATATAATTTAGTTTGGATATATAAACATGCATGTATAATAAATATTATTTCTCTGAAAAAGTCATTTAATATTATTTCTACACTTTAAAATTTATTTTCTAAAATAAATATTTTTAGAATTTTTATTTAATTGTGTTTTTCTAGTGGCATTCCTCAGGCACCTTAACTGGGTCAATATTGGGCCTCTAATATTTTCCTCTGACATTTTCATTCATAATATGATTGTATTATTGTTTTGAAGCAAGAGCTGTGAGATTCCATCCAAAGCAATTTCCAGGCAGAACGCAGTCTCAAAGTTTTCTTAAGTGTTAAGGAGGTGTGCCCTGTTTGGCCAAATGTGGATCTGAACTTACATGGGTCCTACAATTGATTTCTTCCATCTTCAGACTTGAAATAAGAAAAAGTAAGAAAGCAAGTGATACCTTTATATTGAGCAGTATGGTCAAAAATACTGTATTTTAATACTTTTTCTTTTATTTGTCTTATGCTCCTCACAACAGGCTAAAATGTTGTAGGCAGGGTAAGGATCACAATTTATTTTACAAAGTAAGAAACTGAGTTTGAAGAGTGGTGGAACCCAGATTAGCCCAGTGCTTTTTACTATGTGAATTTTTATTACATATGCAAAGGTCTTTGGCTTTACTCTGAAGACTTTGAAGTTAGAACTGCTTGTGATGTTGCCATTATCAGTAGAGAGGCTCAAAAACTAAAACTATTACCACTTTTATTTTTATTTCCTCAGATTTCATGGTTTTTTAAATTTTTAAATTTTTTTTTAAATTTATTTTTTAGGTTTTAGTACATTCTTGGGCCCCTTGAATAATTCTTTATTGATAGGTATTATTTTAGATGTCCTCAAATTCTGTGTAGGATATGACCACTGTATGCTTAGCCTATTCTTTTTAAAAATTTATGATTTTTTTTTTTTTTATCATTAAATGTATTGGGATGACATTGGTTAGCAAAAATTACAGAGCACTGACTCTGGGTGGTAACACATAATGCAACACACTAATGAGATGCTATAGATTTCATGTTGATTGTTTTTTATTTTGGTGGTTGGAGATGCAGATAAACAAATATTTTATACCAAGTGGAGGCTCTTCTTTGCAACATTCTATTCTGTTACATTAGTAATTATTAGCATGAAAGAGTGACTATTTTTTAACAACATCACTGAATGTAATTTATATACCAGAAAACTACCCATTTGAAAGGTATATTTCAATTATTTTTACTACATCTACCAAGTTTTCCAAACATCACCCCAATCTAGCTTTATAGTTGATGCCCATTCCCATTCCAGTCCAAGGCAACCACTGATCCAGTTTCTGTCTCTATAGATTTTTGCCTGTTCTGGATATTTTATATAAATGGAATTGAACATGAATGGGTTCTTTTATTTTTTATTTTTGGTGGATGACTTCTTTCATTTCACATACTGTTTTTGAACTTCATTTATATTATAATACATATCAATATTTCATTCCTTTATATTGTTGAATAGTATAATATTCTATTTTATGGATATAGCATTAAAAAAAAATCTATTCACAAGTTGATGGACATTTGGGTTGTTTCCACTCTTTTGGCTACTATGAATAATGCTGCTATGAATGTACATGTGCAAACTTTGGTATGGACATATGTTTTCATTTGTCATGGCAGTAGAATTGCTGGGTAGTGTGACAAATAGATGCTTAACGTTTTTAGAAATTACAAACTATTTTCCAAGCTGGAAATATCTTTCAGATTCCTACAAAAAATTCCTGTTTTTAATATTCTTATTAACATTTGTTATTTTCTATATTTTTGATTGAATTCATTTTAGTAGGTGTGAAATAATAACTCATTGTGGTTTTGATTTGCATTTTACTAATGACTGATGATGTCTTTTCATGTATTTATTAGTCATTTGCATATTTTCTTTGGTGAAATGTCTATTCAAATCCTTTTTGAATTTTTAAATTAGGTTTATCTTATTTTTGAGACTCAAAAGTTTGTTTTATGTTCAAGATGCAAGTCTTTTATTTGAAGTGAGGTTTGAAATTGTTTTCTATATTCTGTGGCTTGCCTTTTCAGTTTTTAATGTGTTTTTATAGTATAAAACTTTTGATATGAAAAAATGTTCAACTTCATTAGCTATTAGGGAAATGCAAATCAAAACCACAATGAGATACCACCTCACACCTGTTAGAATGTCTATAATCAACAAAATAAGGAACAACAAGTGCTGAAGAGGCTGTGTAGGAAAAGGAACCCTCATATACTGCTGGTGCAAATGCATACTGGTACAACCATTATGGAGGAGGGTGTGGAGATTGCTCAGAAAATTGGGAATGGAGCTACCCTATGACTCAGCAATCCCCCTCCTGGGCATCTACCCCCCAAACTTGAAAAAACTTAGTCGGTAAAAACATATGTACCCCAATGTTTATTGTAGCACTGTTCATGGTGGCCAAATTACAGAAACAATCAATGTGCCCTTTGGTAGATGATTGGATGAAAAAGCTGTGCCACATATATACAATGGTCAGCAATAAGAAAATACTGCCATTTGCAACAACGTGGATGAAACTTGAGACCATCATGCTAAGTGAAATAAGCCAGACGTAAAAAGCTAAGAACCATATGACTTGACTCATAGGTGGACTATAAAACTGAAAGCAACAAAGAAACAAAATGTCATGGACATAGTCAATGGTTTGATGGTGACTTGAGGGTAAGAGGGATGAGGGTGGGAGAAGAGGGAGGGGGAGCTAAATATATGATGGTGGAAAGAAAGCTGACTGTGGGCGGTGAACACGTATTGTAACATATAGACGAAGTACTGTAAAATTGTACACCTGGAACCGATGTAAATTTTACTAACCAATGTCAACATAATACATTTAACAATAATTTTTTTTTAATTTTGAAGTACAATTTATCAGTATTTTTTTATTCATCAGCGTTACTTTTGGTCCTATAGCTAAAAAATCTGTGCCTTGTAGTTCTCAGAGATTTTACTGGTAAATCATTACCCTAAATGTAAATGGACACTAAACTCACCAATGAAAAGGCACAGAGTAGCAATTTGGGTCTTTTAAAAATTTAATTATTTTAGCTCTTATGTTTAGGTCTGTGATATACTTTAAATTAATAAATTAAATTATTATTATTTTTTCGTATGATATGGGTAAGAGTCTAAAGTTTATTATTTTTGCATGTGGATATCCAGTTGGATCAGCATCATTTGTTGAAAGGACTAAACTTTTCTCATTGAATTGCCTTTGGCATCTTTTGAAAATCT
Source organism: Craseonycteris thonglongyai (assembly GCA_004027555.1). Lineage (NCBI taxonomy): Eukaryota > Metazoa > Chordata > Mammalia > Chiroptera > Craseonycteridae > Craseonycteris > Craseonycteris thonglongyai. Next base: position 17,805 of record PVKE010016049.1, read on the forward strand.
AACCATAGATATAAGGGTTTATTTCTGGATTTTGAGCTCTCTTCCTTTGATCTATATTTCTGTCCTCATGCCAGTTCTACAATGTCTTGATAGTTCAGGATTATTTTGATAACTTTATAGTAAATTTTGAAATTGGGAAGTGAAAGTCCTTCAACTTTATTCTTTTAAAATGCTGCTTTTGCTCTTCTAGGTCTGCTTGAAAGCCTGATGGAATTATGCTAGGGATAATGCTTAATCTATTGATCAATTTAGAAAGACTTGCAACCTTAACAATATTGAATTGTCCAATTCATGAACATGGAATATGTCTCTTTTTTTTAAAGATTTATTTATTGTTTTTGACAGAGAGAGAGAGAGAGATACAGAGTCAGAGACAGAGAGAAGGAGGAGGACCCAGAACAGTCTCCATAGTTGCACATCATTGGTTTTTCCACATAGTTTCATTCCACAGGTGGGCGGGGCTGCACAGGGCAGGAACTGGGCCGGGGTCTTGCCCTGGTGAGAACTGAACTGGGGCACTCCCCAGTTCAGCATATGAGTCTGCACAGGCTGGGGCCAGGATTCGATCCTTGGTCCCCAGGGCTGCAAAGTGAGCGCCCAACCCACTGAGCCATCCCGGCTTCCCCTCTATATTTTTCCCTATTAATATTTTATAATTTACAGTATGCAAGAGTTTTATTAAATTTATTCATAAGTATTTTTCATTTTCTTGTTCTTTTGTTTGTTTTAAGATTTACTTTATTGTTTGAGAGGAGAGATAGAAGGGGGAAGGGCCAGAGCAGTCTCCATAGTTGTATATCAGTACTTGTGACATGGTTTCATTCCACACAGGTGGATGTGAGGCTGTGTGGGGCGGGAACTGAACTGGGGGCCTCCTGCATGGGAGGGAACCTTCCCGGCCCTCCTGGTGGTTACAAGTTGTGCCAAAGTTCAGCAGATGGGTTTTCCCAGGTTGGTGCAGGGATTCAATCCCTAGACCTTGTGGTTGAAAGGCAGTCACTCAACCTGCTGAGCTGTCCTATATCCCTATTATTCATTTTCAATGTCACTTTCTTAATATAATTTTAAGATTATGAGTGAGAACCAAAAAAAAAAACAACAAAAAAACTGGAATGTATTTTTAAAAACTCTGTATTTGTTCTCATATGTCACCTTCAAAGTGCTCGCCATTTGATGCGATACACCTATTGAGACCTTCTCCCACTTCTCAAGACAGTTTTTGAACTCATCGATTTTGATGTCTTTTAGCGCTTCTGATGTTTTTTGTTTCACCTTTTCCACAGTGGCAAAATGTTTTCCTTTGAGGACTTTTTCACCAGTAAAACAAATATAAGTTACTTGGGGCAATTTGGGGTGAATGGCAATAATGAGGCATGGGGGGGTCATGCCATTTTTGGTAAAAATCTTCTGAACACTGAGAGTAGTGTGCAGCTGCGTTTTTTTTTTTAAGATTTATTTTTATTGTTTTTAATAGAGAGAGAGAGAGAAGGGGGAGGGCCACAAGCAGTCTCCATAGCTGTATGTCATTAGTTTTCAATATAGTTTCACTTCATAATTGGGCACGGGGCTGGGGCAGGGCAGGAACCGGGCCAGGGGGCCTCCCGCATGGGAGGCACACCTCCATGAGCTGGGGGCCTCCTACATGGGAAGCATGCCTCGGGTAGGGGTTGAACTGGAGGCCTCCCAAATAGGAAGCTCTCCCTGGTGAAAATTGAGATGGGGAGCACACCCCAGTTCAGCATATGGGTCCACATGGGTCAGGATACAATCCTCAGACCCTGGGGCTGCAAGATGAGTGCTCAAACATCCTGGCATCTCCTATTGTTATGCCACCCATTGTGTAATCATCCATCGTGACATGGGCAAATGCGTTGAAAGAGTCTATAAAAAAAATTCACTGGAGCCAAATTTTTTTTGCAGCCTCTCACAACAGTACCAGCTAGTACCTGATGCAGATGGGTTCCTAGAACACTGCCTATACTACCAGGGCCCACTTCCACACAATAATTCCGCTTGTATTCACTGGTAGTACAAAAGGATACAATTAATTTTTTAATGTAGATTTTGTATCTTACCATGATTGGTTATTAATCTTACTGTTCAATAACTAAGCTATTCCCTGATTTAAAATGAACAATACTAAGGAGCTATGTAGAATTTTTTAGACTTTCTAGTGTTAAATATCAGAGTAAAATTTGCTTGCGGTACTTCCTGCCTAAAAGAAGCTCTCAGTGTGTTCAAACTTCCTTGAGGTATGATAGTGAGGTGCAGAGCCTTTTGATAATCACCACCCTCTCTCATGTCCAGAAAGCCTTCGCAGGTACCTTATCACGTCAGAAATCTTTTCTCTTTTTTTTTTTTGTAGCAAACAAATCAATAGAACAAATATCTTTTAAAGTACCACTGAGCCATGTTAAGAAAATTACTCTTAGTTAAATACACTATTAAGACATAGAAGAACCTGGTCAATATCTTTTAGCTTATATTGTTGAGAATACCTGGTTTGAATGAAAAAGAGCTCTTGTTATTCTGTTTCTTAAAACTGTTTAAAGATTAATCCTGAAGCCTATGTCTGGTGCTCTGTAATTCTAACCTCATGAGAGTTAAAAGTCTTGTTTTCTTTTTAATATTTATCAATAATGTGTATTGTTATGTACATCAACTACTATTGATCAATCAACTATATAGCATAATGATGTTTATTGCATTCTTAAATATGATTTTAAAATTGTATTTTGACACTATAATTTTTCTTCTGGGAACACATGTCCAATTTTATAAGATAAGTCTATTGGGCAATATACTTCAATTATATAAATCAGTTTTGCATAAGAATATGCCTATAGTTTCCAGTGAAACACAGCTATATTTGATGTCTGAAAATACTGGAAAGTTTTTAAAAGTTCAATAAGTAACAAGTGAGAATCTTCTTGTTCATTGCGTTTACATTACATTTAAGTGGGGTTCCTAAAATTGCTGTTGGGGAAATTGGAGGATTATGAACAACTGGACATTCATTGTTACTTATCAGTTTTTCTATTAAGTTCAGAGAATCAGGTGAATTCTGATATTCCTAAGAGAATATTACATATTGAGTATTGTAAATTAGTATTAAGATTCAATCACTGAATAATTTAAACAACACATATATTCCATAGTTTTTTGGTAATATACTTGTAGGTACTTAGCTGGCAGCTTTAGGAGTTCAGCTTCCTGAACATAGCCTGTCTTCTATAGCTAGTCATGAAAAATTACTTTTCAATTTAGAACTTAATAAAAACTGTCCTGATATGAATGCTAAGCTCTACTCCCTGTGCGACTAGTGGTTTCATTTCTTTCCCAGTGGTTGGGTAATGATTATGGTTCCAGATGCAATGAGAGTGATAAAGAGATTGATTAATTTCACTTGAAAGGGCATATGTTCAAAACAAATCCAATCGGAACACCATGAATGAAGATCTGACATCTTCGCAGCCTAGAGTTGTACCCTTACTTGGTGTCTCATTGATGCTGAGAGTAGAATCCCTACAGTGGGATTTCTATACACTTGGTCTTGCACATAAGCTAATATACATGTATGTGTGTGAGTGTGTCTATTCTTGCTGCTTTTTTGTTTTTGTAATAAGCTATTTGTGATGGTTAAAAAGATTCCTTTGTCTCCTTTACCCTAGGGATGCCTTTGAGCTATATGTTGTTATTGATCAATAGAACCAAGGTTGCCTCGGAACCAAGGCTTAATTTAGAACACACCACACACACACAGTATAAACCTACACTGCACAACAAAGCCTCTCTATATTTTAGTGTGAACATTGTTTTGAATATTAAATCAGTTTAATTTTAGAGGAAAGCTTTTTATTACATTTTATAAAAAGTGAAAAGGGGTCTGTTTATTTAATGCTTTATCAACTTATAAGTATTTGATACTTTATATTTCCAAGGATACTTTTTTATCATAAATAAATCTTTTGTATGCCACTCTTTTCATTTTCATGCATTCTGTCACTTTTAAATAAATGCTTTGGACATTTCAAAGTGATTTAAAACTTACTTTTTAAGAGAAAATTCAAACATCAAAAATGGTGGGCTAAAATTTGGATGAAAGCCAAGAATGTACAGCTGTGATTTTAGCAATGATCTTGAACTTAATGAGTTTTGTTTCTGAGTCAATCAATGAGTCAGCATGTGTTCCTAGATAAACAAAATACATACATCCTCCTTTTGGAAAGTGTCTCTTATATACAAATCTCTATCATAAGGCATGAGGTGAGAGAAATACATATTCATGATACAAGTTAGAAAATTGGCATAATTTCTACTCAGTGCGTCTGTAAACTTAGAAGAATGTTCACATTCCTTGGATTTTCTGATTGTTTTAAATGAGAAGTTTTAATCTGAAATGTCTGGGATTCTTTTTCTTGCCTTTATGCTTCAATGTTAAGATTTTATTCATCCATCAAATAGTTTCAGGGCATGACTATAGGTCCGGTGCTGTGTTGTGAGAGTTACAAAGTGGAGCAAGACACAGTGCCTGTTGCAAGTAGGAGAGCTGCTATTCACTGATCTCAACATGGGGCACGTAAATCATGGCTCTCAAAAGCCCATTCTGAAAGAATGCCAAGAAATATATTTTTGCATGTTATATTGATGCAAACCTTTGGATGTCTTAAGAATATCCTTTATTCAGTGCTTCTCATTTTTTTGTTAAAGATTTTTTTTCTTTTATTGTTTGAGAGAAGGTGAGAAAGAGAGAGACACACAGAAGGGGTGGGGGCCCAGAACAGTCTCCATCATTGAACATCATTAGTTATGGCATAGTTTCGTTCCACACAGGTGGATGTGAGGCTGCGTGGGGTGGGACCTGAACTGAGGTTCTTGCATAGGAGGCAAGATCCTTTGGTGCCATCTCAATGGTTACCAGTTACCTCACAGTTCAGCATGTGGGTTTGCATGAAGTGGCATCAGGATTAGATCCCGGAATCTCACAGATGAAAGGCAAGTGCTCAACCTGTTGGGCTATCTTGGCATCCTCTCATGTTTTTAAAGCTCTAGAATTTTATCTGAGAAAGTCTAAACGCTTCCTGGTCATTAATTTCTGAAGTACACAATAGGGTGTTAAAGACATTAACTGGAAGTAACTGAAAAGGGGATTTTGAGAAAAATTTCATGGATATTTAAACACTCCTCAGCACTTAGGTTAAATTTTAAAAAATTATTGGAGAAGTCGCTGTGGTTCTTTAACTCCTGATATTTGAAAAACATTTATCATGGCGAACTTTGAAGTGGACAGATTGCCCCAGAGATTTATTTTTGTAACACCCAGGAATGAAACTGTATACTTAAAATAGTTCTTTTTTTTTAAAGCATTTTGTATTCAACATTAAAGCTGGTGATGCATTAAATGGTTGGTTTTACTGTCTCTTATCCCATCTCTGTTAGACTTTCTGATTTGCTTGCCCTTGATTGATTTTGAAATAGATGAGCCAGCTTTCAGAGCTGGAGAATGATTTAATTACTACACAACGCAAGGCCCAAAATCAGATTTGAAGGTATGTTGAAACAATGTTCAGACTGTGTTAGTGAACAGATGTAGAGTATATGCCTCTGATACCCATGTGCTGACTTAAAAGTAATGCACTTCCCTTTAGGACTTCGACTCAGAATATAAAAGTGTTGAATTTAGTGGCACCTCTTAATTTGGGATGAGTTCACTTAAATCTCATAGTGGAAATTCTGGTACTGTCAAATAGTCTAGGTTAGAAAATAGAGAAGAAGACAAATGCAGGATATCTGAGTTTATTGGATGGTTAGGGATGACTTTTTTGGGTGATTAAAATAACATTCTAAACACTGACTTTGGTACTAACACTAGAGATCAGCTAATGTGCAATTTATTGTTTAATAGTTTGAAAGGCTGCTATGATAAATAGTTGGGATCATTAGAAAATATCTATTTAAGGCAATGTTTTCATAGGATTTTAGAGCTGGAAGGGAGCTCAAGATCATTAAACTTGGCCTTATCAGTAGTAGATGAGCAAGCTGAGGGCCAGGAAGACAGGTTGAAGCAACAGAGACAGAACTGGGACTTGGGCACTCAGAGTCCATTGTCCTGTCCCCAATGCCAATACAGTTCATGTTCTTCCTTATGGGCCTATGATGAAAGTGATCAGAACCCTGATATGAGGGGGCAGATAGTGGACTTTAGTGCTCCACATTACACTTTGTGTAGTCTAAATAGTAGAAGGACATTAGAAATGGGGGTTAAAATCAGTGAATTCAGGTGAATGTTTTCAGGAGTAAAGACAGATGAAAAAATATAGCAGAAATGGCCAGAATGACCAGCCAGAAGGTTGGATTCCTCTCCTAACATTAGACAAGGGAGAAGCACACGAAAGATGGGATCAGCGTTGGCAACTCTGGAAATGGCAGAAGAGAAGTAACCACTTCAAAACATCTACATGGGAGGAAACTTCATTTTAAAATCAATGCCAAGAGTGACCAATGTTATGATTCAGTCCAGCACAGAGGCATTTGTGGTTGGATGACACTTGTTTGTGGCCGAGCATTGTTCTCACTAGTGTGTGAATTTAGGCTAGTTGTGCATCCTCTCCATGTCTCAGTGTTTTCCTTAGCATGGTACACACCACCCTTTATTTACTTGGTAAACACTTAGGTAGCATTTATTATGGTCTCTACCATATTCTTTTTTTTTCTTTTTATTGTTAAATTTAATGGACTACCATATTCTGTAAAACAGAGTTATTGATATCTACTCCAGAAGGCGCTTTTCATAATATGAAATTGTATTATATAATGTACTAAACCACTTAGCACAGTGTGTGGTATGTATGAAATGCTCCATAGGAGCTAACATTGACCTAGCGTTGAACTGTTGGCTTAGGAAAATGAAGCTGGTACCTGGCTGAGGCTTCTGGCTTTGCTGCAGGGGTCATATCTGTCCTAGCCAGGACACGCAGGGCATGGGGTGGCTGGTACTGAGGCAATGATGCATCCCAGTGAAGAAGATACTGTGAGTGGCCTGGAGACCTCCAAAAACCTTCAGTGATTGGCTCTGGGGGATCTCACTAGGAGGCAATTTTGGGACAAATAAAAGAATTTGGGAAAAAAAAATGGTTAGAGAAAACTGAGGGGAAAATAATTCTTGCTTCCAGCAATTGCATGTTCCATTTGATGTAATTTTAATTTTTTTTTTCATTCATCTGAAAACTTTTTCAGTGTCATTTGTCTGGGCATTTCTCAGATTCACACAATGCTAGAGCTGGTTCTAAGCCTTCTAATTTTTAAACTAAGAAAACTGATTCTATGGGAAGGATTGTGATTCGTAGATTGACTCCTTGGCTTTCACCTTCACATTTGTCCAATGTGATCCTGCTTAGCGACCCTAGGAACTTTGTAGGGAATTCTAATTTTCCAATAAAACATGAATTGCCTAAGACAATGCAAGAAGTCATTGGTAGAGGTAAAATCAAAATTCAGCTTTCCAGATAAATACCCAAAAGTAGAATTGCTGGGTTATAGGATAGTTTTAATTTTTTTGTGAACATACTGTTTTTCATAGTGGCTGCGCCAATTTACATTCCTACCAACAATGCACATGAGTTTCCTTTTTTCCACATTCTCAACAACACATGTTTGTTACTTTAGTGATAATAGTTATTCTGACAGGTATGAGATAACAATTCATTTCAGTTTTGATGTGTAATTTCCTAATTAGAGTGTTGAACATCTTTTCATGTGTCTGTCAGCCATCTGTATGTCCTCTTTGAAGAAATGTCTATTTACGTCTTCTGCCCATTTTTAATTAATTAATTAATTATTTTTTGTTGTTAAAATTATTTGGGTGACATTGTATCTGCCCATTTTGTAAATCAGATAGGTTTTTTTTTATGTTGAACTATATGAGTTATGATATTTTTGGATATTTATCCTTATTGGATATATAATTTGCCGATACCTTCTTTCATGCAGTAGGTTGCCTTTTTGTTTTGTTGAAGGTTTTTCTTTGCAGTGTAAAAACTTTTTAGTGTGATACACTTCCATTTTTTATTTTTTGCTTTTGTAGTCATTACCTTGGAAGACATACGGTATGCCTATTCAAAAAAAATATTGCAAAGGCCTAAGTCAAAGATTTTATTACTTATTTTTCTTCTAGGACTTTTATGGTTTCAGGTCTTATATTTAAATCTCTGTTCTGTTTTGAGTTTATTTTTATATATAGTGTAAGAAAGTGATCTTTGAATGTTTTGTAAAAATCCATATTTCTATTTGTTAGGAGTTTTTTAATTACTGATTCAATGTTGTTAGTAGTTATCAGTTTGTTCAGATTTTCTGTTTCTTCCTGATTCAGTCTTGGAAGATTGTGTGTCTCTGGAAGTTATCCACTTATTCCAGGTTGTCCAGTTTATTGGCAAATAATTGTTCCTAGTATTTTGTTATACTCCTTTGTATTTCTGTGGTGTCAGTTGTCACCTCTCTTCCATTTCTAATTTAATTTGGGCTCTCTTTCTTTTCTTTTTGATGGGTCTGGGTAAAAGTTTATTACTTTTATTTATCTCTTCAAAGAACCAGCTCTTGGTTTTATTGATTTTTTTCCCTATATTTTTTACACCCAATTTTGTTTTATTTTCACTCTGATCTTTATTATTTTCTTCCTTCTACTCAATTTGGACTTTGCTTATTCTTCTTCATCTAGTTCCTCCTGTAGGTATAATTTTAGAGTGTTTGTTTGAGTTTTAAACAAAAAAAAATATGCAGCGCTGTGTTCATTGCAGCATTGTTTACAGTAGCCAAGATGTAGAAGCAACCAACACGTCCATTCATAGACAAATGGGTAAAGAAGATGTGTTACATGTATACACTAGACTATTACTCAGCTATAAAAAAGGAGTAAAATCTTGACATTTGGGACAACGTAATGGACCTCTAGGTTATTATGCTAATTGAAGTAAGTCAGACAGGCAGAAGTAAATACCATAATTTCACTTGGATGTGGAATCTAAAAAAACAGAGTAAACAAACAAACAAAACATATGCAAACTCATAGATTCAGAGAGCAAATTGATGGTCACCACATGGGATGGAGAATGAGTGAAAAATGTGAAACAGATTAAGAAGTACAAATTGCCAGTTACAAAAATTATCACAGGGATGTAAAGTTCAGCATGGGGAATACAGTCACTAATATTGTGTCAGATAAGTACTACACTAAACAGTGTATAGTGTCAGATAAGTACTATACTAAATAAGATGGGCACTTCATAAGGTATATAAATGTTTAATCACTGTATTAAAACTAATATAATATTGTATGTCAACTGTAATAAGAAACCAATACACAAAGAAATAAAAAAGTTTTTGAGGTAAGTAGTTGAGGGCTGTTATCATCATCTTACTTTAGTTGTGAAATTCTACAAAACTTTATATTTATTTCTTCAATTGGCAGTCAGATATTTAAGTGGAAAACTGCTAGGAGGAAGAAAGCAGCTTGAACTGAGTAAAGACTAACCACAGTGTTAAACAAAAGGCACAGAGGAGGAAAGGAGCCGAGAGATAATGAAGAGAGAGTTCAAAGAGGACTGAGGAAGGTCAAGGTGCAGATGGTTCTGGAACAAGTCTTGTCTGCGGTGGTGTCGTTCTGGAATGTGGTAGTCTTTTAAGGATGAGGGACTCAGTCATCTCCATGTGGGATCATTTGATACCAGTACATATTTGAGAACTTAGGTAAATAAGTTGAATATCAAGAAAGTTTGTTTTTAAGAAGTCCTTTTCTAACAAACACGTAGGTTTTGTGGTTATTGATGTGATACAGACATAGCTTCCTTAGTAAAAAATTAGTGATCCTGAAGCATCAATAAATATTATAAAAATATTTTTTTCATTCAAAGGCTTTATTATATATGGGGGAGAATCAAAGTGATTTTCATACAGAAACTACTCAGGCATTAGGAATGTGGGTTCTGCATTCATAACCTGCAAATTAGGAATAATATCCCCTCTTTGTGGGAAATATACAAACATGAGTTTAAATGCTCATTCTGCCATTTGGTAATTACTGTATATAATTTGGGTCAAATGTCTTAAATTCTCTATGCCTTACTATATTTATGTGTAAATTGGGCTTTATATGATGGAATTAGAAGATCCAATGAGATAATACTTAGTTTTGCTTTATTCAGTAACAGTATAATATATAATAAGCAATAAGAGTTGACGCTAAAGGAACTAGGGGAGATACTAATTTTGGTCAGCAGTCAACTTGGGGTTTGCTTTTGGTGAAGGAATAATTGCTCTTCCCTCTAAAGACAGGTGAATATAAGTTTAGCTCAATGAAATTTTTAATGTTCCTAGCCACTGAGCACATTTAGTGTGATGAGTATGTTGATCTGACCCATATTCAGATTGAAATTGCTCTTTAAGTGCCATTTATTAAAAATTCTTTGATTGTCTTTCTGTTTTACAGAATTGATAAAAATTGCTTTCACTGTTTCTTTCTAATAAAAATCTTTTGGTGTTCCTCAGGAGATTTTATTGATAAACTCTCCCTTAAGCATACATCCAAATTAAATGTGAGAACCTGCAGCTAAAAGAAATTGCTTCAAGGCAATGATTCACTAGGATGAAAAATCAATAGCAGTTTCATTAAGGAAGGAAAGATAGTTTAAACATACTCCTACCTAGTTTTCTTCTCTCTGAGAGGAACAATCGTTGACTATGTCTTTCCTTTTATATGTAATGTTTGTATTTTAGTAGCATGGCTGCTGTATAGTAAGATTGTACATTTCCCTTCAAATCTGCTGGGTTACTTGAATAGAGCTAGTCTTTACATTTTGAAAAACTGACACATATTTAAAGTACTGTTTATTTAATAATGCATGCCATACTGAGTCTACTGCTACAAGTGAGCACTTTACCGCCACCAACTCCTGCTGATATATTTGACTTATTAAATTACAAATTTATTTCATAGCATATGCTTTAATTCCTTCTTCCTTCCCCTCTACTTCTTGGTTGATAGCTAGATGAGGAGGTTGACAGATAGATTAAAAAAAAAAGGGGGTAGTGGAAGGCATGAAGGGTGTGGGGGAGGAAGAAAGGAAGGAAGGAATGAAAGGGTTTAGTATAGTGGTGTGTGTGCTTCTAGCTGTGTGTGTTCCAGCTGTATGATCCTGGGCAATTAATTTACTCATGTTTTCTTTGCCTCAGTTTTATCATCTGAGAAAATTCATAAAGATAGTTATGACCTCATGGAATTGTGAGGAGAATGAAAATCAGTTATGTGAAATGTTGCTCTCAGGATATATAATATGATAGGTACTGTATAGCTATATAATTTTGAGCTATATTATTAGTAATATAGAAACAAGATAAATAGATGAGAGAAATAGTATATAACAAAAATTTTAAGATCCATTTTATAAGATGAGAGTTGGACTGTTTGGGTCACGAAATTCCCCAAACAGAAGATAATTTTATCTCTAGGACAAGATCTTAGGTGAAATGGAACTCTATCCACACGAGAGCAAGGTACCGATCTTTTACAAGACATTTAGATATTGAGGGAACATTTTATCTGGGAACCAAACTGTGTTTTCAACTGAGCTAAGGGCCTTAAAATTTTCTTTTCCAAAGCAAGGTGAAATGGTTAGTTTTTCACAGTGTAGAAATAATCAGGACACTAAGTTCAGAGACAGAGAATATTATAAATTGATCCATGTACTATATTAGCTGTGTGTTGATAGGATGCTGTTTTTCCTGTGATAGCAACAGGCAGCATGAGTACAGAAGAGTTTTTCAGTGACTTTGTTATAAGATAGTATTTCAAACTCAAGAGTTTAATGAGTCCAACCAGTTTTTACTTATATGTCTCTCAAGACTAGTGAGATTCACTCAGTAACAATGAAGTATAATTGCTAACATTTACTTTTTTTTTTTTTTTTTGCACAGTCGTACTGTTCCAATTGCTTTGCATGGATTTTTATGTTCTTTTGTCTCATATGGATTGTTAGGTACCTGGTGCTATTAGTATTTTGATTCTGTAGCTCTAGAGACTAAATCACAGAGAGGTTAAGGTCTCAAGGTCACACAGCACGTTGGTGGCAGAATGAAAATTCAAACTCTGGTTCCCAAACTCATTCCTCATATAATAAGTGGTTAATATTTTTGAATGGTTATAGTACAAATCCAGTTTTAAACATAGCAAAAATAAAGATTCCTGCTCAGAATGACAGCTCATTTTCAGGTTTGTAGCTTTTTGTCAAGTGTGTATACTTGAAGGCTATTTTAAAATAATTGCAAAAATGACCAACCACCGTTTTTTCTTCAGGTATAAGAAGAGATTAAGAACCACCCTTATTTTGCCTAATGATTGTTTAAATTTTTTTTTTGTTGTTGTTCTAAACTTTGCTAGACGGAAAATGGAAAGAGCATGTTTGTTATTTGCTGTTGTTGTTTTTCTAAATCTACTCCTAGTTACCAAAACAATCAAACCGAAAAACAAAAAGCAAAAAATTGCAGGAAGAGAACATTTTAATGTGCTTATTAGACATGGGATTGTTTTGTCTGTGGCCTATAGGGAATTAGATGGAAGAAGCATGTATTAATTATTGCCTGTGATAATCAGTGGGGATATTTGATCTACCGGTTCAAGTTGAACCTTGTGGTCTTGGCTGGCATGCAGCAGGCATAAAAAAAAAAGAAAAAAATAAAAGATGCTACTTATGGAGGGCCTACCATGCCAGGTAGACTAGTCAACATTTATTTACTCCTTTCCTTACAACAATAATGCAAAAAGGCATATTATCCCTGTACTGGAGAAGACCCAGGTATAAGGGAGTTTAGAAATTTACTTAAGTCACATAGATCATGGGCAACGGAGTTCAGTTTTTATGTTGGACCACTGGGTTCCTGCCCACTTTCCACCGTTGCATAGATAGAGCCTCCTATGATAGTCCAAGTGTGTGATCTAGAAAATGCTTTTGCTTCTTGCTTGGCATGAAGTGCAACTTTCAGCTGGTATAGTTCTTTTGGAGTCTCTCATCTTCCTTTGCTTCATTTTTGATCCAGATATTTTAGCCATGTGAAGACTGCTTTGCCACTGTATCTGCCTTTGCTATACACTCAGAGGTAGGGAAGAAGGAGGCAAATAGCACTTAATACTTTAGAATGGAAAATAACCTGAGTCCTGATACTGCTTGTCATGAATCAATGGCTTGATTCTTCACTTTGAATAGACCTCAGGGCCTCTCTCTATTGGGTATACAATTAAAGTTATGCAGCCTGTGTTACAGGTGGCATTATTATGGGTCTCTAAAAATAGTTTGTAGATGTATATAGAAAAGTAGCACTAAAATGGACACTGGTTTTGTTGGTTTCATATAGGAAGCAATTTGGATAAATAACCAATTAACTTTCATGAGGAACATTTTTGACAGTGGCATGATTTTTACAAATGATAAAATTAAGTTTCAATTCATATGAAATCTTCAGTTTGAAATAGTGCTATTACCATTCCTCACTTTGTTTTTATTTTCCTAGCTCCTCTCAGTAGATAGAAGTATATCTGGGCTGCGATAGTGTTGTTTATAGATCCAATTTAAATTATAGAAATAGCTCACTTTATTACACGCTTGTCCAACTGTGGTCCAGATCAACTTTGAATGTGGCCCAACACAAATTCATAAACACTCTTGAAACATTATGAGATTTGTTTCTGATCTATTTTTTAAAGCTTATCAGCTATCATTAGTGTTAGTATATTGTATGTGTGGCCCAAGAAAATTCTTCCTCTTCTAATGTGGCCTAGGGAAGCTGAAAGTTTGGATGCTCCTACTTTATTGGGTATTTTCAGTGGGAATGGATGAGGCTAATTGCTGCATGGTTTTATCTATGGATTTCCAAAGCCAGTTTCTACCCAATTGAGTCAAGTGAGTCAGTGAACATTTATTGAGCTCTCAGCTGGGGGTGGGGTGGAACTAGGCATTTTAACGAGAATTGAGCATCTGCTCAGTGCTTAAGTAGTGTGAGCCTCCAGACTCTGGCTAGTCTAATGGACTCTCTACCACGTCTCTGATATTGAACAGTGATTAGTACACAGATTGGGACCTATTTGGTTTCAGTTCAGTCTGTTTCCACAGATGAGGCCCGAGTATGATCACATCGTATAAATTATTTAAGGTGCAACTTCTATGTAACCTGAGTAATAAGTAAAAGTTGTCCCACCGTCTGTTCTGACATCCTAGAGGACTCTTTATTTTCCAGAGGAAATTGTTGTTCATCTTGTGAACTGACATCATTAGATTCATAAAAATTCAAGTGTGCCTTGAGCAATTTCTTTACTTTGGCATAAAGTCTCGAGTACAAAATCCAGAAGCTTAACATCCTTTAGCTGAAACATAATAGAAGAAATTTCTAGAACACTAATGCAGTTCTAAAATAGTGTTGCTAGTTGTGGTCTGAAGAAATTTGAGTCTTTAAACTCCATTGATTTTCACTGATTATGAAAAGTGCAAGTTTTATTGTTTTTATTTGTGAATTTAGTTTGGCTATAATATAAACACGTTTAGCATAGACTTCTTTGAAGGGAAAGTTGACTAGGGATTATTCTTGTACAACCTCTTTAGTTTGTATGTGAAGAACTCTGAATCTAGAAACAAGATTGACTAAGTTGAAGTTCATACCATTAGAATGGGAACTCAAGTCCCCTGACTTCTGGAGGAACCTTTCTGTTATATCATCTCCCAGCCACATAATCTTATTTTAGTAAAGAACCAAAACCTAGGTCTCCTTCACGTTCATTTCCCCACTCTGGTTTCTGCAAGTTGGAAA